>BPLR01014041.1:0-70561 GCA_021605095.1 Caerostris extrusa
AAGCCACGGTCATTGCTACAAAACTCCACAAACAATGGATTAGTAATATTATGTGTTTTATTAGCATTGAATAATACTCAATGACCAAATGGAAAGGCCTACCTACTCTCAGCCCAAGCCATCGCCAAGATGGCCCTACTCATTACCAATCTTTGAAATACTGAATCCATTGATCAGCAAGCCCTTATTTCTAGACTATAGCTAATATAAAGATAGTAGGAAACATAAAATTATTTTCACATTTCTTTTCCTTGACAAAGATTAGTGGATCTTTTGTTCTATCATGGTTTTACTACTTTATGGATTTATGATTCCCACACTTACTCTTGGCTTCATGATTCCACTACTTCTTATTTATGATTCTAAACTAGGACTAATACTATGGCTTAACATGCTCACTGCCATCTTGTTGTAAAAGGTCCCATATGTTCTCTGTTTAAATTAGCGCTTTAACTTACAGAGGTGCATATCCAGAGTGTTCTTTTTGCTTCGAAGAGATTTTTCTATTATTAGTATATAAAATATCAATTTGAATTGGATTTTTACATAAAGTACTGGGTATTAGTATATATGACGATTCATTTATTCTTTTTAATTTATTAACCAGACAAACACTTAAATTAAATTTTTCATGTACTTGTTCAAATAAGCTAGAAATAAATTTAATAACTTTAAAACAAATTGAATAAATACATTTTACATCAGAAAATTTATTTTAAAAAAAAAAAAAAAAATATCTTCTCTTTTAAAACATTATTGAACCTTGAAATTTATACAAAATTTGAAATTAAATGATGAAAATCTAACGATTTTATTTTATTTTACTTGCATAAGATGCAATATATTAAAAATATAAATCTATCGTATTTTAAAAATTAAAACAATAATTTTAAAATTCAACCTCCTTATTTTTCTTTATTTAGTATATGTTTTATGAGTAAAAAAATATTTATTACGCAAATATTATATATTTGCAACAAAAGTCACAGTGGAACTATTGGCAGATTTCCTGAGTGCCAGTAAGATAAAGCAATCTTCTACGCCCTTGTTACCGGGACAGTTTTGGGGGGTCAACGGTCATCTAAGAGTCACCTTCTAGTTTTGGGGCTGATGCCCTTCCAAAGCGTAACCTTCAATTCCTAACCAGCTCAAGATTCAGTCCCTTTTTGGGAGAGTAGTGGAAAAAAAGTTTACTAGAAATTCTGATAAGCGCATTCATAGGATTCAGCACCTCAAATTGAAGAAATATCTAAGAAAGCTTATTTTAAATATTATTTCTATAAGCTTTTATTCATTTATTTACTTGATCAGCAGACTTGAGAACCTTAATCAGTCAATTGCACTTTTTTCTAGAGAATGTCTGGACTTTTGCAACAGCTGTTGTGATGCTATCTGAAGAAGACATAAATCTTCCGTGTACACAAACATTCGTTATCAGAAGCTCTTTTAAGAAGTCACTGTAGTCTGATTATTCCATGAAAGGAGACTTCTTACATAATTTAAGTGTCTAAAAATTCCCGCAAAAAAATAATGCTTTAAGGTACAACAGAAATATGTTTTAGAAAACAATTTGATATTGTTACTGACTCAATACTCATGTCTCTCCCCACCCGAACACCAATCCTGAAGGTGCATTTAGAAGGGAAATCAGCTCTTTCATTACCAAATAGGAAAATATGAATTTAGGATGTTGTTTGGGAATTCAATTTTGCGTGAATTGTGGGACACAGTATATATAAAGCACCTTTTTGCCCAAATGGTAGAATTTTTAAAAAAATTCTCAGATGGTAGAGACACACTTTTCATGTAATATCTCAAGGTAAATGTAAAAAAAAATATTACTTTGTATATAAAAAATAAAATGTATAAGTAAAAAATTTTCCAACTCTGTTCAGTATTTTACCAGTTGGTATTAATACCCTATTGTTAATGAATTTTATCCTTCTATATAATGTTACATCGTTAAATATTTTATTAATGAAGTATATGAATTTTTGAAAAAAAAAAATTGATTGACTTTTTAAAATTTATGTAGCATACTATATGTAAGAATTCTTAAGTTTTACGTGTATTTAATAGTTACGCATATAAAATTCATTCTGTCCAGTGATCGTCCAATGTTCCCAGATGGTAAATGAGTCCTTAATTTAAGGGGAAAAATGCAGAGAGTGCATGAAATGTTCACTTTGGATGCTCACCAGGTAATATTTAAACTTAGGGATCCCAATTCTAATGGATTGTATACGTATATAGTATTTGTTTTTGTATGTAGGCTAATGTATATCATGAACAGCCCTCTCACGGATATAATAAAAGTTACATAAAAAATTTTTTATTGCCTGAAAAAAGGTGTTTTGCTTGTTATATATTTTTTAATAACGGTTCGTCATTTGTTTATCATATAAAAAGAAAACCCGGAAAACTACCACTCGACACTAAAATTACAAATGCAAATCGTTTTATATTCTGACACAATTGCTATTGGCGGTTCTTGTGCAGTGTCTGTAAAACACACTGTTAGCGATTCTATCTGCCTGACATATAAATATGCAAGTTATCACTGCAAGAATTAAACTATCATACTCTATTGTAATTATTTTATTTATGGAGTGTATGTTAAATTAAAAAAACAAGAAAAAATACAATTAAAATTAATTTTTGTATCTCATTTTAGTAGAAGAATTTATTTCTAACGTTTTATATTTGTTTTTAAGAAAAGCAAGACAAAAGTAGTCGATAATTTTCCTTTATTCTATAAGTTGTTGCATAAGAATTTTTAATGGTGAGTAATATTTGAAATGTCATAAAACGAAATATAAATAACTTTCTTAGAGCAAAGAGCATAATTACTTCCTTTTTAAAAAGAAAATGAATGAATAAATAAATGGATTGATTTTCGATTTACTTAATCCACAAGTATTGTGACAAATATGATTTAATATAGGTGTTTGTGTAGTTAATAAATTTAGATTAATATCACAATTTAGTGATCTGTAGGTATATCGTTTATAAAAATTAATGAAATAAGTTCAATTAGTTCGACTATTTTTCATTTGGAATTATGAGTTTCTACTATTAAATGAGAAAAAGAATTTTTTCATTTATACAAAAATAGTTTTCCCGGACATCAAATAAACCTATAAGTATAAAATTCAATACAACATTCAGTTACGTTTTTTTACAAAGGTTTAAAACTTTCAAGAAAATGCACAGCATGCTTGAGATATTTTTTAAAAAAAGGAAAGGTTTTTTCTAGCAAAAATTCGAGAATTGAAAAAATAAAATTTTGCCCGATTGAGAAATGAAATATTGAAATAAAAAATTAAAAATCTGCATACTTTTATCAAAGAAAATTTGGAAAATAAACCATTTAATTCTAAATGTAAAAGCAAGTACAAATAAAATATTCGATTATTTATTGTACACTGGAAAAATCCATTCCATTAACTTTATTGCTAAAATGTTAAAATTTACTGTGTATGAAAATTAAAACCAAAAATAAAAACTTTAATGAAAGAACAGCTAAAGCTATTACAAAAATTACACAACTATTAGATAATTCATAAGCTATGATAAAGTAATAGTAATAGGTAATAAAATAAATAACAGTTTTGCGTTGCATTTATCCCCTTTGTGTTTTTACTTTGCAACACTCGAACGCGTTTGCAATAGAAATGCTGTGTGATATTTTCTGTGTGTTACATTTAATATGGATTTAGTGACCTGTTAGTACATCATTCATAAAAATCAATGAAATAAGCTCAGTTAATGCTTCGATTGGATTATATTTTTGTACTATTAAAAAGAGAAATATATTTTATTTTTATAAAATAGTTTCCTTATATTGAGCATCAAATAAAACCTATAAGTATAAAATTTAATTCAATATTCAGTTACATTCTTATACTATAGTTTAACACTATCAAGAAAATTCCAGAGCTTGCTGGAGATGTTTTTTAAAAAAAAATTGTTTAAAAAACAGGAAATGTTATTTTGTAAAATTCGAGAATTGAAAAAATAAAATTTTGTTCAGTTGAGAAATGAAATATTCTTATAAATATTTATAAAGCTGCATAATTTTTATCCAACAAAATTTCCTCTTAAATGCAAACAAGGACGAATGGCATATCAGATTATTAGTGCACACAGGAAAAATCAATTCCAGCAACTTTGTTGCTTCAATGTTAAAATTTACTGAATATGAAATTTAAAACCAAAATAAAACTCTAAGGAAAGTAATAGCTATAGCTATTACAAAATTATAAAACTATTAGATAATTTGTTAGTTATGATAAAATAATAGTAATATCAAATAAAATATGTAATCGTTTGTGTAGCATTTGTTCTACACAAATCCGTTTTGTTTTTATCTTGCAGCACACGAAAATGGTTTCAATAGAAGTTTCTTTAGATGAGGCATCAAATAAAACCTATAAGTATAAAATTTAATTCAATATTTAGTTACGTTCTTTACAATAGTTTGACACTATCGAAAAAATTCCAGATCTTGCTTAAAGATTTTTAAAAAAATTGTTTAAGAAATGAGAAAGGCTTTCTAGCGAAATTCACGAATTAAAAAAAATAAAATTTTGTAGTTACATATAAATTTATGTGTTATTATACATTATGGGGCTTATGTTGATCATTTTATAATTGATCAAATGTAATTAATTGCTAGTTGATTTCTGTGGTAGTTATCATATATTTCTATACATAACTTTTAACTCGATTTTTTTTTTTTTGAGTTAAAAATATTTTTCCACCTTCAAACAAACGGTAGTTTTAATATTTTTATAAAAATTTCAATAAAAAATAACAGTACTTAATAAACATTATGCATTTTTTTAATTCTGTGGGAAGGACTTTATAAACCATGTTACAAAAAATAGAACATAAGCAAATAGCTACTTGTTTACTATAAATATTCTCCTCCCCAAAAAAAAAACCTCTAACCTCCCAACTGTTTTTCAAATACAAAAATACCACCGAGTGTTTATCAGAGAAAATGTGCGTTCTATTCATAAATACTTGAATTCACTATGTAGACAAAGTCAAATGTTAATTCAGTAACAATTAACCAAAAATATAAGTATGGTGAGTCAGTAATCGAATAATTGCAAACATTACGTTTAGTTCAATATGACATCTCCGACCGTTCTTTTATACTACAGCTTTACCAAATTAACTTTCAAGCAGTATTGTCACTCCGAAATTTTATCAAAACAGTATTGTTTTTCAAATGATATATCTATATCGCTAATGTTGCATGTCATAATTAAATACGTTATTAATATACTATCCATGTTAATTTATTTATTTAAAATATAATTAATTTCATAAAAAAATTAAATCCTTTTATAGAATAACAAAATTTTTAGTAATTATGCATGCAACACGTTTATAGAGGTTTAATTTCAATTCAAAAATTTTTTTTTTTCTTATTTGGATTTTACTTTTATTGGTGAAGCACTAAATCAGTGTGAATAGATAAAGCATATTATAAAGCGTTCAGCAGAAAATTTTCTTGACGATTTTAATAGAATATCCAAATTACAAAATAGTAATATTTTATAAAAAGTTTTTTTAGATCCTTATTTAAATTTTGAAGGATTTGACAAGTCTCAACAAGTCTTGACTAAAATAAATATATAACGATTACATATTACTCTTATATGCATATTTAAAAAATTACTGTTTGAAATACTCCACACCCAGCAAAAATTTTAATTGATTACTCTGTAAATATGTTTGCAAAAATATTTTTTTAATTCACGGAGGAAAAGAAGCTTAACTTGCTTTAAACATGGCGGGAAGAAAAAAAAAAAACAAGTAACGCCATCTGTTGGGAAAATAATGTTTTAGACCAAAACTCTATGAGCTATATCTAGTTTTAGTCTATATTTTTCAATTAATAATTTGACATGTTTTGCTTTAATTATTGAAAATAATATTATCCTTCACTAATTTTAATAAAATAAACTCACTTCAGAAAGAATGCTTTTCCAGTCTATTACTGTTGTATGCTGTCAACCATATCGGATTGGATATCTTCTTTCAGTAATCATTATTAAAATTGGTGCTTTTCAGAATGAGTGCAAAAGTCCTTTCTTTCTCAATTAAGGGCATTGTGCACACACGATGGCATAAATACTGTTTTGTATTTTAAATCGCAAAATGGGTTGACAAAGAATTATTTGGTACTTATGATAACTCTCAAAAATTTACTAAGTTAGATTTATTATGTTAATATCTTATAATTAAAAAAAACCATATAGTTATATATTAAAAAAAAATATTTTTCTGATATATATATATATATATATAAAAGCATATTTTATTTAAACTATATTTTTAACCAAAATTATAGTCAGAAAAAATTGCAGTAAAAATGTTACAGATTTATATGAAAAGATATTTCTATCTCTTAATCTAATTAATGTAAGGTTTGACGTCATCCATTTAGATGTTTAATAAGCAACATGTTACCCACTAACAAAGGAAAAAAAATCAAATTAATGAGATCCTCTTGATTTTGAAATTACAATTTAGAAAATAAGTAATTATTTATTAACTACAAATTTTTCATTATATAGTGATATTTATTATTAACTGTAAATTTTCCACTTGAAAAAATAATAACTTTTCTGATAGATCCAGTTTAACAACTAATCTTTTTTCACATGAATTTTTAGGAAAAGTAATGTTGAAAAATTCTTTACTCTCACAGGTTGCTATGTAAGAAGACTACGAGTTTCGTAAAAATGAAATGCCTAAGCCTTCGAGAATTTTAGTTACTTTCCCAAATAAGATAATGATAATGAAGGAAGTGGTATATGGGGATGTAAAGCAACAAGAACTATAATCCCCTAATCACTATATATATGAACAGGTAGATTTTTTCCTTATTTTTAATACGTCACTCTCCACAACGCTCTACGATCGTGTTAGACCGGGACCTACGGTTTAAAGTGGATTCGAACCACTACAAACATCCATGGCACCGCCGGGACTCGAACCCGAAACCTGTGGTACCGAGCGCAGCCATTCAGGCCCCCCAAATAAGATTTTTGCTTTCGTGGTGAGATACCGGATCCATATCCGCCATTTTGATTTTCCTGCTCTAAAGGAATCCAGTCGCATTTAATGTAAACATATGCTTTTTTATAATCTGAAAAAAATATTCACTATCAACAGATGATAAAATATTTCATAAGAGTCTTATGAATCTTATCTAACAAAAGCTGAACAACAGGTAATTAGATTGCATTCATAATAATCCATTTTAACAATCCGGCGCCATGTTGGTCACCCCACAGTTGATTTCCCCTTTCAGCGGAAAACCAAAAAGGGGGAAAAGAGGGACAAGAAGCAAACGGGGAAAAGAAGACTGATCAGTGGTCAGTGATCCCCTTAAGAGACACTCTGCCCCCCTGCCCTCCATCTGTAAATCCGTCCTGTTTCTAAGAAAAAAAGGGGACTGAAGAAAATTGCTTTCAAGAAAACAACACCTGGTCTGTTCCAGAAAGAATATTCCAGAACATATTGCAATAGTCTTCGATTCGA
Organism: Caerostris extrusa; assembly: GCA_021605095.1. Classification (NCBI taxonomy): domain Eukaryota; kingdom Metazoa; phylum Arthropoda; class Arachnida; order Araneae; family Araneidae; genus Caerostris; species Caerostris extrusa. The sequence goes on from BPLR01014041.1 coordinate 7,564, forward strand.
AATTGCTCGGTGAAGAAGGAGTATTTACATCCACTGCACTGTATTAACACACTTATAAAGGACAACTGGTTTTAAAAGGAATATCAGAAAATGATTAGGTTTAAAAAAGATTTTTGCAACAAATTAATCTGACAGGACTCGAATTTTAATCTATTCAAACATTATAATAAAAACAAATATGTATATTAAATAATAAGTTGTTATAATTATACTGAATTAAATTTATGCCTGCTGCATAAATGGGATGCAATAATTTATTTTATTTTAGTCTCAGCCATTTTTTTAATTTTTATTCTTCTTCTTTTGAAAGTAATAAGTCTTTTTCGGACATTTTATAGCTAGTAAATCTACTAGCATAAGTAGAAAGAAAACGAAAATTAAGCTAAGGCTAAGGAAAAAAAAAAAAATTTTTTTTTTTAAATATTTTTATTACAAATAAAAGGAATATAAAAATTAAAAGTTATTTTGATTTCGGTTTACAGAGCCCTACAGCCATCTTAAAGAAAAATTCTATATTGTAGGCGATGTCTGTTAACCAAGTCTCACAGCTGAACTAAAGTATGTTTTTATGTATTAGGGGTATCTAATAAATAAGAATTTACTGTACTTCCAACTGACAAACAAATTTATATATATATTATTTGTTTATTTATAGTAAAAAGGGATATAATCCCATGAGGTAGGGAATTTTTGAAATGCACTGCATTTAATAATTTAAGGTACGTTATAATGAAAATTATTAGAATAAAGAAATAATCAAATGAACAATAAAAATGGCTATAACCTGGAAAAATCAGTTTATGATCGTACTAAATTTCAAGTTTGTATTTGAATAATTTGCATTATAACTTTAAAAAAAATTAAAATTAAAATACATTTTTCATTAAAAAAATATCGGCAGAAATTATTATTAACGAATTTTCATGAAACTTAGTAAACTTTATAAGCGTTGAACAAATACAAAACATACTTTTATGAGCAAATAAATTTAGAATATGAGTTAAAATAAAACAAATTTAAGAAAAAAAGAATATGTAATTTAACTTTTATAATAAGTAGGAGGATAAAACGATGGCAAAAAAAAAAAAAAAAAAAAAAAAAAAAAAAAAACTTACATGGGCTTTAATTTAAGTTAGCCGAGCTCCTACAACCAGCCTTAAGAAAATTTTTATTTAGTAGGGGCTGTCGGTTAACCTAATCCTACAGCTAATTAAAGTAAATTTTTATATTGTAGGGGGTGTCGGTTAACCTAAAACTACAGCTAATTAAAGTGAATTTTTATATTGTAAGGGTGTCGGTTAATCTAAACCTACAACTGATTAAATTAAATTTTTTTTTTTACATTGTAGGGGATGTCGGTTAACATAAACTTACAACTGATGGAAGTAAATTTTTATATTGTAGGGGTTGTCGGCTAACCTAAACCTACAGCTAACTAAAAGTGAATTTTTATATTGTAAGGGTGTCGGTTAACCTAAACCTACAGCTAATTAAAGTAAATTTTTATATTGTAGGGGTCGGTTAACCTAAACCTACAGCTAACTAAAGTAAATTTTTATATTGTAGGGGTGTCGGTTAACATAAACCTACAGCTAATTAAAGTAAATTTTTATATTGAAGGGGTGTCGGTTAACCTAAACCTACTGCTAATTAAAGTAAAATTTTATATTGTAGGGCTGTCGGTTAACCTAAACCTACAGCTAATTAAAGTAAATTTTTATATTGTAGGGGTTGTCGGTTAACTTAAACCTACAGCTAACTAAAGTAAATTTTTATATTGAAGGGGTGTCGGTTAACCTAAACCTACAACTGATGAAAGTAAATTTTTATATTGTAGGGGTGTCGCTTAACCTAAACCTACAACTGATGAAAGTAAATTTTTATATTGTAGGGGGTGTCGGTTAACCTAAACCTACAGCTAACTAAAGTGAATTTTAATATTGTAAGGGTGTCGGTTAACCTAAACCTACAACTAATTAAAGTAAATTTTTATATTGTAAGGGATGTCGGTTAACCTAAACCTACAACTGATTAAAGTAAATTTTTATATTGTAGGGGTTGTCGGTTAACTTAAACCTACAGCTAACTAAAGTAAATTTTTATATTGTAGGGGTTGTCGGTTAACCTAAACCTACAGCTAATTAAAGTAAATTTTTTTATATTGTAGGGGTTGTCGGTTAACTTAAACCTACAGCTAATTAAAGTAAATTTTTATATTGTAGGGGTTGTCGGTTAACTTAAACCTACAGCTAACTAAAGTAAATTTTTATATTGTGTCGGTTAACATAAACCTACAGCTAATTAAAGTAAATTTTTATATTGAAGGGGTGTCGGTTAACCTAAACCTACTGCTAATTAAAGTAAATTTTTATATTGTAGGGGTTGTCGGTTAACTTAAACCTACAGCTAACTAAAAGTAAATTTTTATATTGTGTCGGTTAACATAAACCTACAGCTAATTAAAGTAAATTTTTATATTGAAGGGGTGTCGGTTAACCTAAACCTACAGCTAATTAAAGTAAAATTTTATATTGTAGGGGATGTCCGTTAACCTAAACCTACAACTGATGAAAGTAAATTTTTATATTGTAGGGGGTGTCGGTTAACCTAAACCTACAGCTAACTAAAGTGAATTTTAATATTGTAAGGGTGTCGGTTAACCTAAACCTACAACTAATTAAAGTAAATTTTTATATTGTAAGGGATGTCGGTTAACCTAAACCTACAACTGATTAAAGTAAATTTTTTATATTGTAAGGGATGCCGGTTAACCTAAACCTACAACTGATTAAAGTAAATTTTTATATTGTAAGGGATGCCGGTTAACCTAAACCTACAACTGATTAAAGTAAATTTTTATATTGTAAGGGATGTCGGTTAACCTAAACCTACAACTAATTAAAGTGAATTTTAATATTGTAAGGGTGTCGGTTAACCTAAACCTACAACTAATTAAAGTAAATTTTTATATTGTAGGGGTTGTCGGTTAACTTAAACCTACAGCTAACTAAAGTAAATTTTTATATTGTGTCGGTTAACATAAACCTACAGCTAATTAAAGTAAATTTTTATATTGTAAGGGATGTCGGTTAACCTAAACCTACAACTGATTAAAGTAAATTTTTTATATTGTAAGGGATGTCGGTTAACCTAAACCTACAACTAATTAAAGTAAATTTTTATATTGTAAGGGATGTCGGTTAACCTAAACCTACAACTGATTAAAGTAAATTTTTATATTGTAGGAGATGTTGGATAATCGAAAATCAATGGCGATGCCAGTTCGACGTATAATTTCTAGAGAGAGATTTCAAAGTAGCATGTTATCTTTTATTAAAAAGTGAAAAAAAATTCTAATACGCTCTACATTTCGCCATGTAAAATAACCAAATGTGTTACAATACAAAAGTTACCGGAATGAGTTTATTTTCATGAAACTTTCGAAAAAAAATAAGTCTCCAAATTGTATGCAGAAGCTGCATGCCGAAATGTGAACTTTTTTTTTAGCCTATAATCCACGTATTATAAGCAGGAAATTAAGGTATAGCAAAAGTATAATATATAATTTAAAATTGATCTCCATTAATTTTAATCTATAAAAAGAATGACGGCAGACAATATTAACAACGGATATTTATAAAACTTTGTAAACTTTATTTCTTTAGTAATGGTAGTTGAGAAAGTGTACCAAAGACTTTTGATGTAGAAAATTTCTCAAATTATGGTCTGTTGTTTTATTGAAAGTATTATAAATGAGCTGCCTATCTGATAATAATTCTTTAATTAGTTTCCGAACAAAAAAAAATCTTTTATTTATATTTATGTACAAAGGGAACCTTATAGGCCCATAAAATTAATTTATAACAAAGTCCATGGTTTATATATGCTATGCAATGAATAGAGAAGTGCTTTCCCTGAAATATTGCCGTGGGGCCTGATGGCCGAGTGACTAGCACACTCAGTGCCACAGGTTTTTCGGATTCGAGTGCCGGCGGTGCCGTGGATGTTTGTAGTAGTTCGGAATCCACTTTAAACTGTAGGTCCCCTGTCTAATAGGACTGAAGAGCGGTGGGCTTAGGGCTGGCAACCCTACCCCGCAATAAGAAAGCATTTCCTGTCTCGAATACTGTTAGAAGGCAAACGGGCCCACTATGGGCTGTAGTGTGGAGTACATGTAAAATTGGGACCTGATGATCGAGTGACTAGCGCTCGACACAGGTTAAGGTTCGAATCCCGGCGATGCCATTGATGTTTGTAGTGGTTCGGAATCCATTTTAAACCGTAGGCCCGGGTCTTATAAGACTGAAGAGCGTTGGGTATAAAGTTGACAACCCTATCCTATAAAAAGAAACCAACTCCTGTCTCGAAATCTTGCAGACGTGCTTGGTCCACCATGGGCTGTAGTACTAGCTAGTTAGTTAGGAATATTTCCATAAGTAATTGTTTTGCATTTACTTCTCGTATAGTTGAAAACCCTGAAAACTTCCACCAGACCTCGATCCAGCAGCCTGAATATCGATTCTAGAAGCCTTACGTATGCGGTCGCAATCGCGTTTTGAAAAGCAGGGATTTAAATGCAAGCTGCTAGTGGATTCGAATCATTGCCCACCAGCACGATACCTGCGCGCATTTCACTAAGCCGCAGCTCAGGATTTTTACCTATATTGACTTCAAATTCTAATACATTCCTTAAATAAATATGTTATGTTTATTCCAGTAGAATTTTTGTTTGAATGCTTTTATTAGTTTTTCGGTAACGTGTTCGAACATTTTTTTTTTCAGAATTGCATATAAATTTCTCTCTAGTGTAAGTAATTCAAAGTATTTATAATCCATCATTAATAAATACTGAGTTTATATCAATAAAAAGTGTAAAAATTTTTTATACTGAATTATTTTAGTAATGAAAATGCTGGCTATAAAAGAAGAGCAACATATTTCTTACCAATACATTTTGATTTGCTTTTATTAGAGAATCAACAAAAACAAGGGTGTGGAAAATTTATTTCATGAAGACGAGATTCCATTATCAGGAATTTCATAATAATTCAATAAATATTAATTCCGATTGTTTCCTCAACTACCAACAATATTCGAAAGTGGCTGCTTTTGCTTTGGCTTCTATCCTGTTACAGTCAAAATCAAATATTTATTAAGAATTTAGAAGGTTCGTTGCTTACAGGTTAAATTTATCGGTGAAAATTGCTTAAAAACTTATCCTTTTAATCAGTAAACAAAATTAAAAACCTAACTCAGAAATTTTATTTCTTATATAAAGTAATGTTTTTTTTATAATCTATTTTTGATTTAGTTTCTGTTTTATTTCAGAGCATTTTATGTAATAACAGGCAACATTGTAAACTGGCTTACAATATTGTCTTAAAATAATTATTTTTTTCCTGTTTAAATCAATTTTATTTTAGAATCACTTATGTAAATTCCACTTTCAGGAGATGCTATATGTAAGAAAGTAGGTATTATATGCATATAAGTCAAATAAACTTCTGTTCTAAACGACTTCATTTTATCTACCGACAATTGGAAAAACCATGACATTTGGATTCTAATAAAACAGATAAAGGACACACTTAATTATTGGCATTAGGCCAGGGTTTTATAAAAAAAGTATGCAAGGATTGTTACAGATGAAATTCAATAGTATCCGAAATAAGGGTGCTAGAATAGGGTAAAGTAAAATCAAAATGAAGTGCGAAGGATATATTTTTGTAAAGTTGTTTTACCTCTTCATCAGTTTTTGTTTCAGAACAATTTTTTTCTCACTAAATCCGAAAATTGTAGTCAATATGTTTTAATCCCGTTTCATTTATTTATTCATTAAATATTAATTATATTATTATAATTTTTTTTAGAATCAGAACTTTTAATTTTTATTTTTACGTATTTTAAAGAAAGTAAACGAAGTAAATGCAAGCTGTAATTAGCAATTAATAACTGACAAGTCCTCGTCAATGTCTTTAAATCAACATAAAATCGCGATAGAGTGACTGCTTTTAGAGATGCGATATCTTGCCACAGAATAATACAAAATAGCCCAAAATACACGTTTCAGTCTAGAATAAAAAAATTTTTACCCATATTAATTCGTGGGGTTTTGAAGAGATACAAATTTTAGATATGAGAATGTTCTGATAATCCGCTAAATATTTAAATTATCGTACGCAGAAATATGTATTTTATCTATATTATTCAGAAACTGTAATTGATTCTATCTATTAATTAAGATGAGGAGATTTTTTAAAATTAATTTACATTGCCATGCCATAATTGGTACGTCCATTGCCCTTTGCATAATTGTGAATAAAATAGCAAGAGAATAGTTATTCTTTTTTAAGAAAGGAGGCAAGTAAGAACAACAAGTGTTTTTATTTGTAATAGTTTGTTGTTTTTATTTATAATAGTGTTTTTTGATTACTCAAATAAGGTAGGGCATTACTTTCAGATTTAGTGTATGTAGAATTAATTTAATATTATTAATTGAAGATTCCATAATTTTCTGATTAAAATTCGCAGTCATTTGTGCATGTTCTTTTATGCTCTTTGATTTATCATATATAAATAAAAGTTTATTTTTATATCTGTGGTTATAAAGTGTTTTTTCCTATTTTACAGTGTTTTCGATGCTGTAATATTATAAAATAATGCAATTCCAATATTATAATGATTACAAATTTAGAAACCAGTTAATTTTTGTTAACTGTGTTAACCTTTAATGCTAATGTAAATTATCTTTTAATTTTAATCTTGCTTAATTATGCTATGAGTAGATTGCGTTATGTATATGAACAATATTTAACTGAGCGGGATTATGAATTGAAACATGGAATATGTTTATTAGAAGCTCAAGAAATTTTAAATTTTACGTTAATTTTTAATCATTAATTTTGTTATATTTTCTTTATACTTCTATCGTACATAATTTTTTTATCTGCAAGAAATTAAAAATTCTAATACTATATGGGTTATACAATTAATAGAACAATTAATTAATAATATGGAATACGTAAAGGAGGGCACAAGGTCCATCAATGTTCAGCAAAAAAAAAAAAAAAAAAAATCTTCGAATCCCTAATCTTTTCTTTTGGCCCTACCACAATCGAGAAACAGCTATAAAATATTTCTTCTAGTCACAAAATCAAAACAGCAATATTGGCATAACTTTGGCAAAAAATTTGTTTTCTAATTTATATGATTTTCTATTGCTATTAATATTAGAATTCAAACTTTTACAATCCTCGAAAATTCGTTTAACAAAAAAAAACAAATCAATTAACTTATTTGATATAAAGCGAACTAATAATTTGTTTCTATATCAGAATATTTAATAAATAACTAAATACATCTTTTAAACCGATGTTAAATTAAAGCTACTCCTAACGCCATCTCTAGGGGTCATATAATAACCATCTGTTGAGGTAAAATTAGCCTTTAAACCTTTCCTTTCGTCAGAAAGTAAGATGAAGTAAACATCCGCTTTAAAAGCTGAAATGGATGAATCGATTACCTGTTAGAGGTGTGTGTCAGATGCAAGCGGCGCAAAGCAGTTTTGAAAGGAAAAGGTTTATTAATTATTGTGGAATTTTTTGATATCATACAATTTAAATTTTTAACTAGTAATATTGTTTTAATTGAAATTGAAAACTTTTCGAAATTACCTTTCACCTGTATTATACTGCTGTGCTTGAATCTGTACGAAGAAGCAGCCTGCCAATTTTCAACACAATCAGTGATGGAACTATATCATTGTATTCAAGTATGAACCTTTCATAAAAATTGTTCGATTTTAAAAAAATTTCAAATACTGATTCGAATACTTTGCAAATCAATTTAATACCTCAAAGGGAATTAAAATGCACCTAAAAATGCCAACTACTATTTATTCTACATAGTTTCTATGGAAAACAACACAAATTTTGGATATACTAAGGACTACGAAAAAATCATATATTTCTACAGAAATGTTTACTACTTTTTCAACCTAAAGCAATTCAAAAATGTTCATAGATTTCGAGAAAAATAGCACTAGTTTTTGCAAAAAAAAAAAAAAAAAAAAAAAAAAAAAAATTTATGCAATTTTTGTTTTTAATAACTAAGCAAGTAACATTCAACCTTATTCAACAATAAAGTGTCACTGTTGCGTCTTTTTTCTTTGTTATCAAAGATAACTATTAGTTTCTGATGTCTTTATGTAAAGGAGGATACATTGTACTGGAAATGTTTAGTACTAGTATAGGGAACTACGGAAAATGATCTGAGATATTGCAGAAAAGTCTTATTTAAGGAACAGTGTCATTCACCACGGAGCAATCAATAAGCAACTAAAACAGACATTGGACTCGAGCGCAACTAATATGGATTATCTTGCTGAGTCATCTGCACTGGGTAAGGGGAAGTAAGGGGAAAGGGAATGGAGATTATGGGAGTTTATGGGAGTTGTGACAGAGATTGGGATAATGGCACAGTTATAACAAAGGCAATATTCTGTAAGGGAAGTGGACATTTTAATGAAAGTTTCAGATAACATCAACTTATAACATGAATCGGATTATTTATTTACAATAATTTGAAAAAATACATTTTGCAGTGTAATAATGATTACAATTTAAATACAAGAAATCAAGTAAAATAATATAATCCGCTGAACCGATATACAATTTAACCATAATATTATTTAAAAATTACTAAGAAAGGGAAGAAAAGAAAGAAAAAAGGTTAAATAGGTTAAGGTTACTTAGAAGAAAAGTTTAATTATTTAATGATATAATTATTAGCTAGTGAAAAAAAATTTCAAAATATTATGTGTAAAAGACCTCGGGAAAGAAATTTAAAAAAATTAAAAGTGGTCCAGGACATCGTTGACCCCTTAACTCGTGAAACAATACCCAACAATACTTCTACTGTTAACAGTTCAATAAACAAAAACTATTTGCTTGACAAAAATTTAGAATATTAAATAATGATGGAGAAACATTTGCATTCTTTGCATACAAATTCAATCTATTAAGAAAAATGATCCCCAACTGAATAGATATTATGATCACACAATCAATAAATATTGCAAAATACCAATAAAAACGCATAATTATTAAAAAATAAGTTTTCATTTATGATAAAAAAATGAACAATTTTTAAGGGAATGACTCCTTTGTAAGAGCAAATAAAAATAAAACCGAAATTGGTTTTCTTGGGAGTTTTTATTAGGAGAAAGCAGATGCCTCCTATAACACTTACTCCAGGCTTTTCAATTCTTTTCAAAGGACCAAAAGAGAAATTTATATGAAAAAGAAGCCCTGAGGAGGAGGATAAGTGGAAGAACAATATTGATGCAAATTTCACATCGAGAACCTTGGCAAAAACTCTTTAGCCCTTCTCTCTGACAAAAACACGTAGGATCAATTATTTGTTCCAGCGATTTTTATAGAAGTAGGAGGAATTATTTTTACGATGCTTTCTATTGGAAATCAGAGGTAATATTACACTATTTAAAGTCATAGACATTAAATCGCCTTAATTCAATAAAAAATTAACAAAAAAAAAATAACATGAAAAAGTTTTATGAAACGAACAAGATTTTATTGAATTTCAAATAACCGGAAATAGTTTTAGATTAATAAATATGCCTTTCTTTCATCATGAGTTTATTAATCCTGAACTATTTGTTGTTCAATTGAACTCATTGCAAAATATAAAATAAAATAAACGATTATACAAAAAAAGCAAAAAAAAAAGAATCCAAATATTGCCAAATGTAACACGCCTATTTTATTTCCATATGATCACCAAAATATTGCAATTTGATTGAGGCTCCTCTGGGAATACTGTTGATCTCTAAGTCCTGGTGCTGAAGATAGAGATTTATTTTTCGAGGTTTGGTTTGGTTTGTCGCCTACGGTCATTTTTTGCACGTTTTAGGCTAATTACACTGGGACCTACAGTTTAACGAGGATTCGAAACCACTCACAAACATCCATGCCACCGCCAGAATTCGAACCTGAAGCCTGTGGTACCAAAGGTCAGAGTGCTAGCCAATTGGCCATCAGGCCGCTTATTTATCGAGGTCACATTGAAATACTCGGAAAGAACATTCGACGCTCTTCAAAAGATAAAACCTCGCTTTTCTTACCCAATTGTGTCTTCGACGCTCACGGCTCACTCATTCAAATATGGACTTGGCTTTATCCACAAGTTCAAATTATTTCCCACCAAAATATTTTTTTTTTTAAAATCTAAATAATAAAACCTTACTTATTTTGTCTAAAATTAGTATTGATATGAATTTTTAAAACGTTACAAATCTAATTCTCGAATTTATTTGTAATGTTGAAATTTAATCGCGATATATTTTTATACATAAATTCAATGTCTAGTAAAATAAATTGGACTAATGTGATAAAGTGAATATATGTTCTAATTGAACATGCGTGATGAACATGTAACAATATTTATTTAACTATCACCAATTTAATAGAATAAACAAAAAAAAAATTTTTTTTTATTCCTCTGTATATGACAAGCAAGGCGAGGGAAAAAAAAAGAAAACGAAAGAAAGAAAAATCCGTAATACCACCTGAAAGAAAACGGGAGAGCTTCCGATGATCCATTTGATTATTTCCTACTGAAAACCGCGATGATAACAAACGATCATTGTGATTCCCAAATAAACAAGATCAAGAACAGAGAGGAAAAAAAAAACGGTTGGGGGTTAAGGGGCTTAGTTCCAAATCCGAATCTTTTAAGAAATTAATCAAACTTTAGAAGTGCGACGTTTTTTATTTTTTATTTAAATTTTTTTCTTTTTTACATCCGAGACTGTCGGGTGAAATACTCGTTTCGCCCTTCTTTGTCGAAATTGATCTCTTTAAATCGAGCGAGTTGCTTCAATATTAAAACGAGACGCTTAGACTTTTCGAGATAGTCTTTCTCAAATATTTTTCTGTGCTCTTTTTTAATATATTTCAGAAATTTTTTTCTCACAGAATGTTTTTGTGACACACATTATCTTAGCACCACTCGTGACCTAATGCTAATTTACCCCTAGCTAGTGAGCAAAAGGAAGAAGCTTGTGGCGTGCCCTATAACACAGTTTTTCAAAACGATTCAACCCGATAATAATAATAAAAGCCTGGTAAGATAGCAGAACTGAGAGCAGTAATGAGAGTTTTACTGATTTTTGTTTCTTGTTCTGATAGGACAGGTTAATTCGAGGCAGTTGTTCTCTAAGAGAGATATGATTACCTGACCTCCTATCCCATAACCCTAAGGAATAGTCAAGTCCCTAAAGTGGTCTTATGCATTTGTAAATAGTCAGCAAGATTATCAGTTTTACGGGCCATTTAAAATAATGCAGTTAATCATTAAGAAAGAATTATCTTAAAAGGGGGAAAATCCCAATTAATTGCAAGATTATTTAATTTTTTTTAAATCAGAAATTAAAGGAGAATCAGAAATAGGAGAATAATACCAACTTGTATATTCCCATTGGAAGAAAATGCTTTTAAGTAACTTTCTAGTAAATAATTAGGGATAATTTCAATGAATTTTGCAGTTTTTGCCGTTAATTATATAAATGCCTATTAGATTTAATATTTTTGTAAAAAAAGACTTTTCTTTCTTAATGATGAATCAAGTCATAGAAGTTTTAAAATATTGCCAGTTTTCGCCAACTCGGCGAGAGTTTTGAAATAATTAATGTTTAGCATCAAACGTTTTTAGGTTTTTTATATTATTTTGTAAAGACTTCTATTGTATGAATATCTGCAAAAATATTTCAGTTTGTTTTTAGTGCAGTGAACGTGGGGATTACTGTCTATGTTATTCTTTATGTAATTAAGGATTTATTTTTTTGTTTCTCTTTTAAACTTCCTTTGTTAAAAAAAATACTCAATTTTAATAAAATTTTATTTTGCATAAAATCTAATTTTCTTCTGTTAAAAATCTTACATAACAACAATTTTTTTTTCAATGTGATATAATATTGTAACGTCTCGGCCTATATTAGACCTATAATGACTTCAAGAAGAGGGCCACTTTCAGGCTCATGGGAACAATTTATTTTTTATTTACAAGCACTATATATATACAAATAGTGAACTTTAGGTTATTATACAAAGAAGTAATCCTGCATGAAATTTTAAAAATAAAATTGGATCACAAGTACACGATTAAATCACAAGCACAGTTCACTCCAAGGTCGGAGATTTTTCAAAATCTAATCTGTTCTAAATCGAATCTAGCCTGTTCTGCGGCAGACCTTAATTATCACACGGCGTGATAAACGAAACCACAAGAGGGTCGTTTTGAAAAACAGGCGGAAACTCCGGCCTATTCAGTCACTTCAGAGAAAAAGTAAAACAACACTTTTGGTCGACTTGTCGCAGAAATCTGCCTTTTCTTCTTCACCAAAACCTCTATTACAGGCTTCAGGTTTGAATCCTGGCTGTGGCCTGGATGTTTGTTACTTTGCTTTTAAGTAACTTTCGGAATCCGCTTTAATCTGTAGGTCCTGGTTTGTTTAGCCCTCGTGTGTACAAGATGACAAGAAGACAAGATAACCGTAGAGCTACAAACCAAGCCAAATCACCAAAAAACCTCCTTTTAAGACAATCCGTCAAATGGAGAGGGAGTCAGTTTCCCTCACTTCTCATTGGAGTAGACATTTCTCAGCTTGTGGTATCGTCTATCACGAATCACGGAAACAACTCATGGTACAGTTCATATTCATCCTGTAGTTGTTTGGATCTGTGAAGGTCGCACAGACAATCGCTAATTTCCTGAGTCTCATTATACATGCTACCGAATATCTGCTATCAGATTGGAGTGACAGGTTGTTCTCATTAGTACAAAACTCTAATTGCATGTAATATAACTACCCACAATACTGCTTGTCTGTTGTCAAATTTGACTGATGGGTTGTTATTACATGCTTATCAAATAACATACATTCCTCTCTCATGGGAATGAAAGGCCAAAACTCTTCCCTTGAGAAAAAAACGCCTAATTTCAATATTTGTCGTGGAAAGACCTTTATTTAGAATATGATTCACATGCGTCAAAATCTTTACCAATTAGATGGATGTCAAAAACTTTGCAAAAAAGAAATACCATCCTAGCAAAGATGTTGGAAGCTACATTAAACAACTTCGTGACAAGAACTACAGAACCACTTGTCCCTAAAGTACCTAGAGTCAGAAATACCACTACGGAATAAATATTTTTTGTTTACATCCTGTTATTGTGCCTCTTTTTCACTTCTTATTGTCAGTATGAGTTTATACAGTCGACTAAAAATAAAGTCGCTATGAAAAATCCGAAAATGAGGCAGTCCCTTCAAATCTTCACTGTAATGGTTCTTGAAAAAAATTTCCTTGGGGAAGCAAGCAAGAAAGTTCCTGTTCAAGGGCAAACTCTGAAAAGTGTTTCCATGGAATCAAATTTTTTCACCAATCCACTTTTCTCTTGAGGTTGAATTTGTGACAGTACTTAAATCTCCTACCGTACCTATTGATGCTAAAGAGTGACAATAAAGTGGCAAGAAGAATGCCGAATTCAGGAAGACAAATGAGTATTAATATTCTCGGAGCCCTGGTGGAATCCTGTAGGTTTATTTAACTCGAATTTTGAGTTAAGGAAAAGCCGTTTGAGGCAGAAAAAGTGGATTTTTATGCAATCCAAGCGGGTATTTTTTATGTGGATTCTCAGTGGGTACTTGCATTTATATTGGGATACTATGATTCGTATGGTTTAACTTGATTAGTTTCGTTCTATATTGGATTTTTATGTGTGTGTATTTTGTATTGCCTTGTGTTCTGCGCTGTCGTAAAGTACTAGAAATTCCTGATTAATTAATTTCAAATGAGTCACTTTGTAACAATCTATCAGTATTTTTGCAATTAGATGTTTCTAGTCAATAAAAAGATCTTATCATTTGAGATAATAATGAAAGGATTTCCTGAGTAGCCATTTGTAATAACAACTTTTTCTGTACAGTTAGATACATAATTGTAGCTTTACATGACATTCATTCTAAATTTTCTACAATTCACTTTTCAGAAATTACAAGATATCGTTTTATGTCTTTTTTTCTATTAATAAGACCTCGCAATCACATTTTATTATCGAAAAGTTTTTTTGTAAACTACGTATCTTTATATTATTTTATATTCTATATATATTTATTTTATTATTATTATTATTTATATATCTTTTATACTGAATTTCAATTGAAACTCAAATGCTTCTACCCCTGTTAATTTCTTTGCAAAAGGAAATCAATATAGTCAGATTTCCTCTATCTGAAAAGGAAAGGTTTTAGATTCCCAAGACAAATAGAAATATAAAACTGAGCCATTAACGCATTACTTTCAGGCATATTACTTTAAGTCTCTGTTCTATTGATAAGACCTCACATGATCCAACTAGGTTCCATTTTCATTAATTTTAACAAAATTTGGAATAAATCTTTTCATACTGAGTTTAAATTGAAATATAAAATATTCCACCTCCCTTCATTTTTTTTTTTTAGAATAGTTTTCAGATTCCCAAGATTCGAAAAAAAATCTCCAAGTACAAATTGCTTTCAGTTATGCAACTACTAACGGCTGTTAAAATCTTTTATATTTCTTTTCAGTTTCCAAGAAAATTAATTAGAAGACAGCGGATGCCTCATATAACACCTACTCAATGCTTTCAAATTCTTTTCAAGGGACTGAAAGAGAAATTTATATGAAAAAAAAAAAAAGGAGCCATGGCAGGATTATAAGTCAAAGAAAAATATTGATAAAAATTTCACTCGCTAGCCTTGGCAAAAACTCTTTCCCCATTCTCTCTGAAGGCCAAAACAGGTAGGATCAATTTTGTTCTAGTGACGTTCATAAAAGTGGGAGGATTATTTTCACGGCGCTCTCTGTTTGCGATCAGAAGTAATATTACACTGCATTCACCCACTCAGATAATCCAGTTTTTCGTCGAAATATTCCGGCACTTTTGTGTTCCAAAGCCTTGGATTTGAAAGTAATGGGCTTTTTTTTTTTTTTTTTTTTTCAGTTTCTTCAGCAAGTAGAATTTTCACAAATCCCGCCATTTTCTATAAAAGCAAAAGTTAATCACGTTATCCCAGTTAATGGAAGGGATAGATCCTGGAGCGGATGAAAGTAGACAGGTAAATGAAAGCCTTATGAATACCAAAGTGGCATTTGTCACAAATGGTTGAATCAGTGCAGAGAAAAATTGACTCGACTTAAAAGGCTTGTGGTATCGCATTAAACATTAATCTTTTATCTCAACCCCTTAAGCTGGAAAAAATGTTTAAAAATCTTTTTTTTATTCTTTACATAAAATAAGATAAATAGAAAGTACCTATTTTAGCTCTCAAGCTGTAGGCTGTAACTTTCTAAGAGGTCAAAAAAGAAAAGATAAATTACTTAAAAATTATATTTTAATTAATTATATTGAAATAATTATTATTACTTCTTTTATTAATATTTTGAAATTACATATTTCAATAAAAAAATTGTGTAAACAGGTACATTAGTTTTCGAATTATAAGGTTTTCATAATTTTGGTGTTCTTTTTCGATACAATTTTACTCTACATAAGTTTCTTTGCAGATTGATGATATAATAATTTTTTGATGATTGGTTGGATGATTGGTTGGATTGATTGATTAATGATTGATTGGTTTTAGAATAATAAAATGTGTTTAACACAGTAAGTACAGAAAATTAACAAAAAATAAGTGGTGTTAAGTTGTGTGGAGTACGAGATTTAATTATGATTTTATTGAATTTCAAAATTATTAATAATTATTGTCTGATTAGTAAAGAACTTCTAATCTTAAGTATAAAACAAAGAAAACCAACTCAAAAACTTTCACAAAGAAAATGTTTATTGGAGATATATATATCTGCCCCTTATGCAAGACTTCTCCCCACTACCCTTAGGTAAAAGCTAAGTAAGAAGTTCCCCAACTTTTGAATTGGTAATTGGGTAGGTTAATCAACACCCTAACCTCATCAAGGTTTCCTCTGAAGGCACATTTTTGTTGGATACATCAAGTTCACTACTTAAAATAGTAAGATTACTAAACTCCTAGCATTTGGACAATAGGAATACATTAGATACTATGTTCAGAGGACAAGGCAAAAAGTTTATAACTCTCTATAGAGTAACTAAAAGAAGGTCACATCGAAATATGCTAAACTTCAAGCACTTTAATAAAAGAATCGTGTAAATATGTATATTAGTTTTTTGATTATAAGATTTTTTATAAATTTGGCGTTCTATTTTACTCAACGTATCATTTCTTTGTAGAAAAAGAGAAGCAACTAAAAAAAAAAAAAAAAAAATTTCATTTGCCTTTTATTTCAAAATTAAAATATTTTGATTTATTAATGAGAAAATTTTCTTAAAATTAATTATCGTAATAACTGCTAAATTGTGTCGTTTAAGATTTTGCTCTCACGATAATATATTTTTTAGCCGTATCTTCTCTTTTAAAACTGCCAAATTGTAAGATTTTTGTCTTCTCCTTTTTTTGTAAATGTGCAATATAATAATTATACATTTATAACTTGAGAAAACAATTCTTCATGCCGTTATTATAGTGTTATATTTTCAATGTATTGTAGTAGTATTTTTCTTTCTATGCACGAGCCTTACTCTAATTCTTAGGCTACTTTGCTTTCAGCCCCATGGGTTCACTGATTCACTGGGTCAACATTTTTCCTGGTGTTGCCATAATATGGAATGAACTTTACCTGAGTGGCATCTGAGAATTCCCATACTTCATCCATTTCCTGAAATTCAATGGAAAAAAATATCCACTTATATATAGTATCCATTCTGGGAGTATGCACAGAATATTCAGTTCAGGTATTTAGTCGAATTTTGAACTGGGCTCATAAAAGTCAGAAATCGATGCTCTCTCGAACCATCAAGATACTCCAATAATTTATTAAATAAAAATAATAAATCCTTTGATGAGCCAAAATGTCATATAATCTTGTGATGCCGTTATAAATCCTTTGATGCGTCCCAATAACTGATCCTATGCCGAGCGGCCCTCAAGAGCTAGCAAACGTTTTCGCATGAGTTGAATTTTCTGTCTAAACTGAAACAAAACAATTTGGTGTATGACATAGCATAAGCTGTGCATGCATATATACATTTGAATGCTAGAGCTCTTACCGTTCACGAACTATGCTCACAACTCGTACATTCAAATGCATACGCGGCTTTAAGGGTGCAATATTTCGTGCCATAGTAATCCTAAAAATGGCGTCATTCCTTCCCAAAATGTCGGTTTATCCCCAAAACATCGATGAATCCCATTTATGGTACAGGAAACTGCTCGTGTAATCCATACCGAACGATCTTCAAACTTACCTAGAACTCTACAGCTTGTGGCATCCTCCTGCTCATGTCAAACTTTTGTATTTTTGTTTGTCATTGGCATTTTCACACAAATGCCGGTCCAATATTCAAGGGTTTTCGATCTGGCACACGTTTATCGAAAACCCTTTCTTGGCAAACACGCCATTCCGTCCTCAGCAGCATACATAAAAAGGCATGCCCACTTTTTCCGGGTTCGTGTAACTAGTTATTCCTTCTACAATCCACAATAGAAATAACGATGAGTAACAAAACCAGCGTGGTGTGCTTTCAGTGACAGCACTGTCTAGCACCATACAGCTTCTGTGAGGCCCTTGCTTTGTATGGCACAAATTGTTTATTTAGTTGTGTGTATCACTAGGTCCATGAGTTTTGAAACACCTGTAGGCATCAAAGAAAAAAAGTTTTTATTAGTTTTTTCCTCCTCAACTTTTTTTCTTCAAAGGCTTCTTCTCTTTAGAATGAGAAACGATTCAATAATCTATTAAAAGAATAGGTTTTTTTTGTTGCCCCTTTAATTAAAACTGCATAAATTTTGTGTTATAATTATCTATTATTGTATAGGGCAATGAAAACATTCACTTCAAAAAAATTCTATCATGTTCAAGAGATCAATTATTTGCGATAAGCTTTATGATATAATTCCTTACAATTGAAAAATATTATTCGTCTATTAACAATCAGACAAAGAATTAAGATCTTCAGATTTGATACTAAAACGTGAGAACAATAGCGAAGTAGGGAGAAGGAATTTGATAACCTGTCACCTCTCTAGCCCAAAGGGAAACACATATGGAAGTGACAAGTTAATGAGAAAGTAATCTTATGCTTCATAAGAAAGGCAGTGAAAAACTATGGAGACAATTTTTTAACTTGAATGTTATTCACGTGTTTCAAATTCCTTCTAAATTAATCTAAATCAAATATTTTCTAAAGAAAAAAACTGTTACGTAACAGTCAGCTACACTTGAAAGATAAAAATTAATCCGAATCAAGGATGAAGGATTTTTTGTTTCTTCTCGCTTTTCGCCTTTATTATTTCCAAGAGAATGTTACACGTTTTTTTTATTTATTTATTTATTTTTATTTTTTATTATATGTAGCATTTGGTTAAATGTTTGGTGCAAGATTATGTCGAGCAAAAGAAGTTCAATTCGCAGTAAGTTTTGTTGAAGAAGAATTAATTGCGGATTGAAATTATATAAAAAAAGTTTATATTAATTAGAACTTCAACAAAAAAAAAAAAAAAAAAAAAGAAGAAGAATACAGAATATCATTTGTTTTAAAGTCAAAAGCCGGAAAAGTCGTATAAAAAAATTGATGAAATGCAGCAGCAAATGTTTTTGAAAAGATGTGATATTCTGGATGATATATATATATATATAAAATAATCTAATTTGCTAGAATAAAAGTCTAATAAAAATGTATCCCTATGCTTGTGTAGAGAATTAATTTGAATATATGTATCTGGATAATTCCTTTTGACTATATAGTCATATCTCATTTTTCATTATGTGAGAAGTTCTTAACTGCAATTCTGAAAACTGAATGACTTTTACAAGACCGTAGAGAACTCGTTTGATTTATTTGATTGCTTCAATGTTTCCAAACAGTAGGTTTCTCTTTAAAATCATACAGGAAAATAAGAGGAAGTCAGCACTGGCTAATGTAGAAGAAAAGGAAAATTTGATGTTTGCTGATGGTAAGCTCTTTTGTTGCTATTTTCAAAAGTGAGTAGATCTTGTGAAAAATGTGATACAGTAAATTTTACCGAGAGCTAAGCTGCGTCCAAATTTGAATCAGCAGCAGTGTAAAGGCTCACTGGAGCAAAATGTAAGATAATATTTAAAACTTAGAGTTAAGGTCATTTTAACATTAACTCTATAATATTTCCTTTTACTGCACCAATATTTTAACCACCAACATTTTATATAATATTTTTTTCAATAAAAAATTAATTAATAAGTTTGTTTTTTTCATCAGTTTTTTATTTAATGAGCATTCTCTACGAAATAAAACGACCGATTATTTTTGATTGTGAATTTTTAAATTTATTTTTACACGATTAAAATCTTTCGGTCATTTTTTAGAAT
The DNA here is from genome assembly GCA_021605095.1 of Caerostris extrusa. Lineage (NCBI taxonomy): Eukaryota > Metazoa > Arthropoda > Arachnida > Araneae > Araneidae > Caerostris > Caerostris extrusa. Next base: position 27,063 of record BPLR01014041.1, read on the forward strand.
AACCTTCACAAAATTTACGCCTTTTATTCTATATGTTGAATTATTCAATACTAATTAATTTCGATCTATAAAAAGATGCAGATCATTAAATTTTTTCCTCTGCTCAAAAGAAATCCCGGCCCCTCTTTGAACGAAAACCCTAATTTAAACAGAGAACCGAAGCAGAAGATGATTAGGTGCTCTAATTCGGAGGTGATTGAATTAGATATTTCGAATAAGCAGGGCACAACTCAGGATTTTAGAGGGAATTCTTAATCAAGGTATTTGGTTTCGAAATCAAATTGGAGCCCGAATGTGTCCCCTCCTTCCTTGAGGTTCCCTAATGAGGAATTCCGCTTCATAATACCTTAATTATTCTATTTCTGTGGGATGTTTCTACCAATCTGGCAGCCATGAGATAGGATTATAAATCACAAAAAATACGCTTGTCCTGGCACTTACTATATTAGTACATTAATTATTTGTTTGGTTAGAAGGATGCACATCCCGGATAATGTCTTATTTAATAAATAATTGAATGGGAATCTTAAAAGAAGACTAATAAAAAAAAGAGTCTGTTTTTAGATATTGTTGTGAGGATTATTGTGTGATTGTGGTGATGCTTCTTTACGTTAATTTTGCTAGTTTGGGATGCAGAATTAAAATTACTTAATTGTTTTGAGAAATAAGATGAATTTAGCTTAGACAAGAAATAACAATCAAAATACAATAAAACAAAAATGTTAATCACATTTGCTTCTGATTGTTGATATCACATATGGAAAAATTCTTAACAAATAAAACTTTTTACCCTATACTGTACATAGCTTACAAATATTTTTTTGCCTTCCTTTCGTCAAGTTAAACCAAGGGAAATTTTTACGGAATAAAAATTTAATTTACTATGTATGCCTCAAAAATTCGGTGATTGCGATCTCTATTGCAGCACATTAATTGCAGCACGAGAATCAAACTTATTTAAAGTCAGCTAACTGTTAGCTTGACACTGAAAATATCAAAATAGAAAAGGAAAATTATTTCCAGAATAGTTCCCAATCCACTACCATCATTTTTTGTAGCTCAAAGGATAGGAGGTCAGCTATCCAAATGAGTAGAGGACGAAATCCCATTAAAACGATCACGTGTAATATTTAAGATATTTCTTTTTCTAACTAGATTTTTTTAGCCCTTTTTTTTGTGCGATTCAATTTGATTATTACTATTTATTAAAGAAGAATTTTATGAGTGTTTGAGCTTCGTATAGTTTAAAAATTACCTATAGTTGCCAACTCAGAAATCCCCCTAATGAAGAATTCCTGCTTAATAATCTAATAATCATGAAGATTGTTCACAATTGTTTCTATCAATTTGAGAAACACCAAAATAAATATTAATTCAAAAGTGCTCTCACGCTCAGATTGCCTCTATTGAGGAAGATTTCTTATTTTATCTTGTTCGAGTGATTCGTTTTCGAAAGAATATCTTCTGTAATAAATAAATAAATGAGAATCTTTTTCATAAGAAGGTCGGTCAAAAGAAATAATCATCGCGGTACGGAAATACATTATCCACATCAGGTTTTGATTGCTATTGTCACCCATTGAAAAAATTTCGTACTATGTTTCAGATGCTGCTTTCCTTAACATTTTTCTTCTTGCTTGTTTCTTCTTAGATTGCCTACATAGAATTGTTTTCTAATAGTAATTTGTATATAACAGTGACTGGGAAAGTTAAGAACATAAAAGTAACCATTTCTTCAATAATGGATAATAATATTAAATATTAAATAAATTAAACATTTTAAGCAAATTAAAAGTAATATTCACAAATGAACGTTACATTATATTTATATTAATAAAAGATAAAGACATTTGTTTAGTAATTAGAGAAATATTTCATTCCCATAACTTTATCAGAATTTTGAGTTTAAATTCATATTTATTACAGAAGCTACTGTTAGTCCTGTAAACAAATTTATGCTTCGTAAAACAATTAAAAATATTTTTGTAATTAAATTTTCTGTTTTCAGCCCGATGATTAATAGATAAATAAAAACAAATTTCTACCATAAAGTATTATCAGTATTCTATTCTTTTTATTTCGATTCGTTATTCTGGTTTAATAAATATTACAAATGCATCACATCTGAATACAGCAATCCCCCTAGCTATCCACATAAGAAAAACTCCATTGTATAACAATTCGCTCCGCTTTATTTTAACAAAGGAGATTTCAATGAAAACGGGGAGATTCTTGAATAGAATTTTCTCGCTTGTTCGACCACTTTGTTATTCAGTTATTTCACGGCTTTGCGAGCATTGCTCAAATTTCAGATTTTTTTTTTTTTCCGGTATCCTTTGAGTTATTGATTGGAAACAAAGTAGAATCTATGCATTTTGATAGCCTCTTTAACACCGTGCAAATCGCGCGTTCTTCGGTTTCTGAAATTAGTTTGGTGATAGACACTTTAATTCTGTTTATATGTATAAATATGGATTGATAACTATAGAAATATATTTAAATAAATATTGTTATTATGACTATGTTATATACTCTTAACACGTCGATAAACATTATCGTTATTGTTGTATTCATTATGAAAATATAAATATTGTTATACTAATTTTCTACGAAATATTCTGCATTAAAAATGTAAATGAATTGTAAACTTTATAAATGTTACTGCAATTATTTGTAATCATTTTCTATTAACTGTAATTACTAGTTTGTGGTAAGTAAATAATGTAACAAAAGAGATCTTCATACCATTACAGGGACGAAGACACTAAATTTTAAATCATTGGACTCTCTCTCTTATTTAACTGTTCACACCGAAACAGCAGATTTAAGAAATGGTGTCGTTATATGCTAAAAGAATTCAAAAACTTTTCATAGCTCTAAAGAAGGATTCAAGGGAAAATAATTTCTCTTGGAAGTAAAAATTTCGTTCTGAACCAATGCTTCTTTTTTGTGTTCGAATATCATCGTTTATGAGTTAATTTTAAACGGTAAAAATTGTTTGACAAAAAAATCTAACTCGAATTTTTAAAAAAGCAATACAACGAAAAAAAAAAACGTAATGACAAGAAAACAACAATCCCTATTCCTTTACTTAAAATCATTTGACTCAACACTAATTGTATCATTAAGAACAAAAATGAAGAAATTTCTTTCGAAAGAATTTTGTCAGTAAAATTATTAATTGTATTACAATCGCGGAAATCTAGCAAAAACACCCATCTATTTATCCTAATTAAGATGGAGTATGCTGTCAAAGCAAAGGGACCAAAACCCGTAATCTCTTCCTCCACTATGATTTACTCTCATAAAAGCACTAATCACACAGAATATCGTTGGCTTCTTCTTCTTTTTAATGTTGCAAAGTCAAATTGACGGTATATGCCACACAGATGACAGATTTGTTGCAGATTCCTTGTCGGCCAGAGTGATTCACAGGAGGTGTATCACATTAGACAAAGCAAAAATGGAAGTGAATTCTTAAAAGAAATGCAAGGAGAATTTGTTGATATTTGTGTTGCAGACGAGGAAGCCTTCACATGTCCTTTTCAATTCTTGTGGATTATCCCGCTAAACAGCAATTCAGCTATTTTGTTAGTTAATTCTTGTTAAGAAACGATCAAAACTAAATCCTTAATCATCTCTTCAGAAATACTTACGGGTACCTTCAAGAAATGATATAAAATCATAACTAAATATTTGATTTCAAATCATAATGGCAATTGATTCATGAGATTTTTGGCTAAAATATTAGGAGTTTCGTTCCTGCCTTCATTTAATTAGCCATTTAAAAATATAAACTTAGAAGTGGAATAGCGGATTAGAGATTACAGAAAGGACGATTGTCATTAACGTATTAAAGATTAAATGAAAGAAAAAAATATTTATTTAAACGATGGCATCCAAATTCGTTTTTAATTTAACTCTGACCTTTAATTATTTTTGTCTTTTTTACTCTATTTTAAATATAATTTTACACAAATTTAAAAATTTAGTTTATCTTTCTAACTAATTAATTCTTTGATTAACTTTTAAAAGTCCTAATATGCTCGAAAGGAACCTATCCAGTTACACGAACACAAATGGTAATTAAAGAGCATAAAGAATAAATAAAATGAAGAAAGGAAATTGGATGCTGTAGTTTAAATATAGAGTTATATCTACCCTGATTATTTTCGGCTTGAAATGAATATATATAAAAGTTTAAAACATTTAGAATACATTAAAAAGGAAAATCCAAATGACTCCCTCCCATTCTAGACAAATAAGACGGAAATTTAATACTTTAATCATCCCTAAACAAGAAGTTTCCTAAACAAGAAGAGGGGAGACAGTTGCACAGGAATTCTTTCTCCCTTCTCTTATTTCTCGGATGGAAGAAATGAGAGATTTTTCGTCGTCGGGCGTAATACAATCCCCTTTTGCTCTTTCTCAAAATAAATTAGTCTGGTATTTAAATTACAGCCGATTGAACGGAGGATCTAATTGGTTCTTCAGAATTGAAGTACTCGTCAATGATTTCTCGTAGGTACTTTTTTTAATAATATTTCATTCATTTTGGAAAGAGGAATTGTTTTCACTAGGTACTCTTATCGGCGGACAGCATTATTGATCTACCAGCAATGGAGTAAAGAGTAACCATGACAACGGAGACTATGGATTCGATAAGAACCCGACGCTAAACTATTTCGCTTCATTTAAAGGAAACGTGAAATTTATCTGAGCGAAGAAATTAAGTTTAATAGCTACAAGAAAAACGGTGGTGAAAACTTGAAAGAAAAATTGAATATTTGCACTGAACACCTTTCTAGTAGAACACGCGGGCTGCGATGGATTTCCTTCAGTTTCAGTTTGAATTAATTTTTACAAATGCGAAATATGTATGTTTCTGGACATAGTGACAGCTAATTATTCAGGAATGCCATAGGCGTGGAACTAAATTGGTGTCTGGATTGGTTGAGGGATCTAGATCTGTTCCTTCATCACAGTTCTGGCAACGTTCGGTACCGCCAAAAGAAATAGTTTAGGATTCCGGCGCATGCGTCTCCACTCAGAAAACTTGAAGAGTTATCGAATAAACATCCAACGCATAACTCTGGTTCTTCACTTCACTCACTAGACATCTCGGGAGTTGAAAGCTTCATTAAACTTGAAAAATTACTAGATAAACTCAAAATTAGGTTGAAGTGACTGTTACAGGTGAGCAAAACACTTTTTTTAGTCCCACTGCATTAAATTTGGTGCCCTGGAATGTGTTAAATGTAGTGAAACAGAATTTTGGAGCAGAAATGTCCATGCGTTTTTTAAACACGTGCAAAAATTCTATTCAAAACAATTAACTTCAATAAAAACAGTTTGCATACTTTGCTCTGAACTCTAGAAGAAATTTCTTTCCTAGGAATTGATTTTCTCTTCTCCAGAAATTCAGAAATCTGCTTTTCTATAAATCTCCCTTTAATTAATAAAATTAATTAATTATTCTGTGTTTTATAAGTTTTATGTGCTTTTATATTTATATTTTTGTAAGCAAACATGAACTATAAGTTTTAAGTTGTATGTGTACAAAATTGTAAAAGTTTTATGAAGTTATATTTTGTAAGTTTTTCAACTATTTTGTGATTCAAATTTATATAAAAAGGTTTAATTATGATTTTTATGATTAATAACTATCTTATAATAATAAAGATAGTAATTCATTTATTTGGTATATAAACTAACTAATGCTTGTAATAAAGGAAAAGTTCTGATAAAAAGAAACAGAAAGAATTCTAAAAGAAATTATAAAATAAAGTAGCGGAATTAAAGATAGGGTCCTGTATAAAGCCTATGATTCTTATAATTTAATTTTTCATAGAAAATCATTATTTTTCTGATGAAAACAATTAATATTGTATCTCTTCTTTAAAAGAGATAGATCTTGATGGAGATATTTTTAGGCCAAATTGTAGTTTTCCATAGCAATCGATTGTGAAATTTATTTTTGAAATGCTCTATAACATAAGAGTAATTGTATAGCGCTTCTAGTCTTTTAAGAGTCTTGAATGTTCCTTTGAATTAGAGTATTTTTATAATATATGGAGTAGGGGATCAAAATGTTTGCAGTTAAAATCAGCTTTTCTTCAAATACTTCATCTTTCCATGTGAAAACTCTTTGATGTTGACTTTTTATATGAAAAATCATTCATGATTTAGCTATAAAAATTGCAACTTTTCACAAAAGAGAACTCTCTATACCAGGAATAACATGTTAAATCTATAAGTAGGTATGTTCTTCCACTGGGTTGGAGGAGCTCTCCTTCCCTAGCTGTCATTCTTGTGTGAGTGTTTATTAAAATTGTGGTTGTAAAATATGAATGCAGTGTGACAGCATCCCCCTCCCACTAGTGATGTACTGAACCTGCTACATTTCTGCTATTTTAGTGACTTAGGTCAAAATGCCTAGCATTCGGAAACGACAACAGTAATACAAATTCTCAAAATTTGATCAAAAAAGCAGATATAGAGTTATGATTTAACATGAAGTATCGTTAGAAATATTTATTAATTCAATGAATCGCATCGAATTCTACTTCTTAGTGAGTTTTTCAATTTAAGTTCTATATCGTTTCGGATTTGTACCAGGCGTTGCAATTTGAGGCCATCGTAATAGGATATAACCGACGCATGTAGGACTTTTGTACTAGGTCGTAAGTTTTTGTTGATAGAGGAGTTGTGTTTTTAGAAGTGATGTCGCTTTTATATTGTCAATCGATTTTTGTATATTGTAGTATGCGTCAGTCTGGGTTAGGTTTCATTTTAATTTTTTTCTGTTTCGTAGTTGTAAGTTAATTTGTTAAGTTAATTTCATAGTTTTAAGTTAATTTTTTTCTTGTTAACCACAAGAAAAATTATATTATTCTTTAGTATGCGTACTAGTAAGAAATGAACAAAATTTACTCTTCTTTTGCTAAAGCTATTAATAATTAATTTTGAATTAACAGTTGATAACTTTAATTACATATTATCATTAAATTTATATTTAGAGTACAGGATAGCATTACCTACAAAAACTCCTTTAGGAATTATGTTACTGATTTGAATTTTACAAAAAGGCTAGAAACCAATATGTAATATATATATATATATATAACTTGCTACCTGTAAATTATCGTTTACTTCTTAGAAACACAAATAATTTGTGTAACAAAACCAGAATAGCATTCGCTGTACAAAACACCTGAAGTGCCTAATAATCAGACCCTTCAAAAAAAGAAATTTTCCAATAGTAGCAATTATTCCTTGTAAATAATAATAATTGTAATAATTCGTTGTAAAAGTTTTTAAAAGTAAATAATCCAAAATAAATTTTCTCTGTAAAGTTGGTTTTATCGCAGATTCTTAATTTAGCAGTTACTTAAATCTTTTAGTTTCCAAAACGTTTTTATAATTGTGAAATATTTGTTTCATTTATCTTGTAGAAATATATTTACAGCAATTCTGAAGCACATTGTCAGTTGTATTTGTTTTGAAATATCCAAAAGCATGCATTTTAAAATTTCAATGAAAGCACTACAATTTGAATCAATTTAAAGAGTGAATCAGTTTTAAGGGTAAGAGCTCCAATTAAAAAAAAAAAGCTAAATATTAATATTAATAGCTTAGAAAATTGTAATCCTAGTAGTATGTTACTTAATATGAGGTTCAATTCTAGTGTCTCGGTCCCATCGTATATCAAAAACTTTTTCAATTCTTGATTTATTTAATTTGAATTTGAATATTTTTATAAATTAAATTCCTTTCTAAGGTGCAGCAATTGAAATGTATAACATCTTATTAATATTTATTAGTTAATTTTTATTTCAAGTAATTATTATGTAATAACTACAAAGTTCAGTAAGAGAATTTGAAGGAAAAATATAAATACACATTAAAAATGATATTATTAATTTTAATTAAAATGTTTTGATCAGACAGATATATACAAAGTATCAGTATATAGATATACATAAAAAGAAGTACATTGAGCAGTACATACATTGCATACATTGGTGCATACGGTAATAGATATAAGCACATACATTACATGCATCCCATAACAAAGACATTGAGTTTTATACAGAGATAGAGAAAGAGTATGTGTTAGATACAGAGAGAAAGACAGACAGACAAACAATTTTTTGATGCAAAAAAAGAGAGAATGTGTTTGATACATGAATTTTTATATGTATATATTTGTATGACGTTTTTATCGAAGTCACTAGAACAGGTATACCCTATTCTTCTCCAATTCTCATTTTGGAACTAATTAATTATTGTTATGAAAATAGTAAATAAGTGCAAAGTTATAAAAATTAAGAATGAACCATAAGCACATATTAAATTTGATACACTTATTTCAATCTTAAAATTTTAAACAACAGTTATATAAAAACATAATCAAAAATTAACTTCTGTTTTTTTTTTTAATTAGACAGGTGTGTAGTTGCCAGTAATTTAAATGAAATGATCTAACTCATTGTACCATATTTCAGTGCAATTTTTTTCATTTGGAAATTAGAATTTATCAGTTCATCCTCTTTATCATTTGACAAATCTTCGATATTAATCAATTTCAATAATTTCCTCACTTCCAATAGAAAGAGATACAATTAGTTGTAAATGCAAATCGCCATAGTCCATGCCTAAAAATCATATACATTATTATGCATAATATTTATTTACAAAAGTTTTCAACTTTTTAATATAATAGGAAAAAAAAAATTCAGATGAGAGAGGTTGCATTTGATAAGCATTTCTTTACAATAAGGAATAAAATGTGAATGTTACATAAAAATAACTAAATTACGATTACAAAAATATGTATATACAAATTAAAAATATACGAAAAAACCGTAAGCATAGATTAAAAATGGTTTTTTATTTCAGTCTGTTAAATGTTATGAAGCTTATTACTACAGTTTTTAATTAAACAGTTTGATAAATAAGTTTTTGCATTAATGTTACAGGGATGTTAACTTTTCCTGCTAATTTTGCTAGTTTAGCTTGCTCACTGAAAGGGAAAAAATACGCAGTGGATCATATGATTTAAAATTTAGCATTAGCATCCTTGTAACTTAAGCTGTGTATTTCTACTAATACGATATTAAATGGTAACTGAATTTGATAATTGATACTGATTTTGTTCAATGTCCCATATTTTTTGTAGAAATCGAATATTTCGTTTTAAATACTAATGAAGTCTAGAGGAGAGCAATTCCCTATATAATTTTTATTTCTGAAGTACTCAAGATCTATTTTTTTTTTTTTTTTTTTTTTTTTTTTTTTTTTTGATATTTCAACTTTTTTTTTGTTCATTGTTCTAACTGAAGAATTAATAATTATTGAAGATCATACGCGAGTGATGAAGGGCATCAATCGTCGTAAAAGATGAAGGATTTATCTTTATTAATTTATAGATCAAGTTTTCCTACAATTTAAATATTTCTTTATTAATTTGTTCCAAACGAAATCAAAGGAATTTTTAAAAACAATTTTTTTTTCACAACGTAACTGAGAGTTGTAGAAAGTGGGAACTGTCATAAGTCAAGGAATCATAACCATTTAATTTCTAGATCAGTTTTCCTTAAAATTTCAGGATTTCTATCACTTATTTGTTTTAACATTGAATTAGTATATTTGAATGATAGTTTTTACCTCTTTTATGTGACAGAAGGAGAAAGTGCATACAGTCGTAACTCGAGGCCTACTTGTAATGCTTTCTAGAACATTTTTTTTTAATTCCAAAGTTTTCCTGAACACCAGTTTGTTCTAATAGAGAATCTGATACTTTTTAATGATAAGTTACCATCTATCGCAAGTGCAACAATAAAAAGTGCTAATTTTCATAAGTAGATCTGTCGTAATTCGAGAAGTACCTTATTGATTTCTACAACGATTTTTCTAGAAATATAGCGTTTACTTTACCAATTTGGTGTAAACGAAAAGAAAACAATTTCGATAATAATGTTCAATCATGGTAAAGGAAAGTGGTGGACAGGGAAAATCGCCATACGGAAAGCCGTCGTAACGCGCAGAGAACTATCGGTATTGATTTCTAGATCGATTTTCTTGAACTTTCAACGTTTTTGTCAACTATTTGTTCTGGAAGAAAATTAAAGTGTTTTCAAAAAAAAAAAAATTCCAACATTATAAGGGAGAGTGGAAGAAAATATGAATCATTGTAGTTCGAGTTATCCTGTCAATGATAATTGGTATTAAATGAAATGTATTTTTAAAAATATTTTCATCAAAATTGTTGGAAAATAGTTTGGAAGTGAGCCAAACTAAAAAAAAATAATAATAGTGAGGTATCCTTTTTCTTTAAATGTTTTGGTTAGACTATTATTTCCAATTCCAGTTTATTAAAAAGGCAAATTGGTATCATTGAAACTGTTTTTAGAGAATAAGCATACCTTTATAGATATTATGATCTTTAATATCTTTTTATACATTAATTGATATTATTTGAAAAATGCCTCAGGAGGGGTACCATTTATCATTTGAAAGCAAAGTGAATTTCTTTCTCAGGAAATTTTAATGCATTATGACAAATAAACATAATCATTGTAATTTAATGAAATTATAACCCTATTTAGTATATATTTTTTTAATTCATATTGTTTCATAGCTGTTGGAAATGATTAGTTTTAACTCATTAAGTACCTTTTTTACGTGGTATAAAATATTTCTTATAAAATGCCGCTCAGAAATGGTTAAATTAAAGTTAAAATTTAGGTCTTCTAATTTTACAAATCCATATAAAAACAAAAAAAAACCAACAAATTTAAAGAAAACCTAAAAAGCATAAAGTATTTATAAAAGCTCACGAAAGCAAAAAAAATTGCTTAAGTTAAAATTTTATTGATAGAATTTTATTGAAAAATAACATTTCTTAACATTTTTTCATCAGAACTATTGCTGTTATTAGATAATAATCAGCATTGCTTAAGAACTCGTGAGGAACTACTTTTGTCACTAGCTAATCCATCAGATATGCATAATAAAATCCTTAATTATTGGTTGTTAGAAATCGAATTCTCTTCTCCTAAATTGTGCCGATTTATTTCCTCTGACAGTGAAATTAGTGATTAAATTACACAATAAAAGATGTATTAAATGTTTAATGCAGTTAACGCATAAAATCCAGTTCACCTTATCGTTCTGAATTTCCATTAGCATGACAATTAATTTATTGTAAAATTCAAGAAAATCTCATATCATATTAGTTTGAAGCGAAGGAAACGTTTAAGTTTAAGACGTTAAAGCGTTTTAAGTTTTTTTCGGTTTACATATTTACTATTTTTACTACCCCTAACGCATTCAATATGGACAGTGTTCATATGTGAACAATATAAGCAAGTATTGAGGTGTTGTTGTAACAGAGGCACCAAAATAATACAAAATTAACATTAAATTTCTATGAAAAACTGTATCTTTAAAAAAAAATTTTCAACTGAATTACCTGAATTTAAAAATCCACTTGGTATTCTAACTCATATTCACATAAATGATTTTATCATTCCGTTTCGAAATATTCCTTTACATCTGAATATCAGTACACAATATACAATGAGTAGATCCTGATTTTATATGATGCACACACACCACTTAATCTTCTGACACAAAAAATATATGAATATACACACACATATATAAGTTATATTATTTATTCTGCTGCTTTGCAATAAGAATAACGTATTTCATAAGATGATAATTTGCTTTTTATTTCATAACCTGAGTAAGTTTGTGTGTGTTTATTAACAGAAAAAAATATCGCAAAAGTAGAATTCAAATTATCTATTAAGTTCCTTACATGTGGCATTTTATTTAATGATAACATATTTGAGTATTTTCTTTCCTTTCTCCAGTAAAATTGAGGTTTCGATTTGTATAACTTTGTTATAGAAGTGCAAAATAATGTTCACATTTAGTTATTTTATTGATTAATTCTCTGAATTTTTCTTATTCATAATTTTTTTTAATAGTTTCAGATCATAATGTGGATGTTTTTCAAGAAGAAAAAATACTCGTGTGAGAAATCACACACCGAAAGAAGCCATCTTATATAAATTTATTCAGCAGGAGTATGAATACTTTCAAATAAATAATGAACATTGTCTTCATTACTTCCTCAATGGGTTGAAGATCAATCGAGGATGTAAGAAGAATCTACGCATTTAATGGAAGTAAAAAAATGGCTCTCTTATCATAAAAGAGAAGGTTAAATAAAATGAAATTCTCACAGTAGATTAGAAATCCTTATGTGAACTCAATGTCTTCTTCCTGCTTCATTTGGTGAACTTCCTATTTTGAGCCATCAAACTAGTGGTTTGGCCTCCAGCTTCTCCAAGTGAAGAAGCTCTTGAAGATGGTCTTGTTGTACCAGTTGCAGAAGTTGGTGTTTATGGCTCCACGCACCATGAAGACTGTCTCATCTGCGAGACATGCGGTCTACGACTGTCAGGCTCACATATCGGAAGAGCCAGAAGGTTTCAAAATAAAATTTATTGCACGCTTCACTACGCTGATGTATCAGGCCTTAGCAGTGGCGATGAGTTCATGCAAAAGCTGCGAGACTACAAGCGCCAAAGCTTGGGCTGTGCTGAAGCTCGGAGGAAAAGTTCCACTACACTTCAATTCCCTATCCCTGTTCAAGCCTGTCCTGGGAATGGATCATGTGAAGGATTTCCACATACCATTAAGTCTATTCCAGGTTACTGGATAGAATGCAGTGGAGGTAAGAGTGAAGAAACTGAAACATTAAGTGTTTCTACTTGCACAGAGCAGGAATTGGAGAAGAAGTTCGAATTGATTACTGTTGAAGAAGAGACATACGAGAAATATTTCTATGGATCAGAGCACTGGAACTATTTTACCAATGATGAAGCACTTGGTCCAGTCATTCTCAGTATAAAGCAAGAGAATGTCTATAATCGAGACCAATTTCGGTAAGTTATATTTCTGTATTTTTTATTATATGTTAGTATTTTTACTAGAAACACTTTTGTTAGCTGAAACGTCGTAACTCTTCCTGAAAGGAGGACAGCTTTGTTATTGTATTTTTGTTATTGTAATATTTCTTTGATCAAAAATTGCAAAGGACTGTAATAACTATAATGAATAAACTAAATAATTATAAAAATCTCTACCTAGAATAATTGCGAAATATAATTTGAATCCCAAATTGTATCAGTTCACATCGAATTTATATAATATTGTTCTACAAGAAAGTAATTACAATATAAAAATACCATATTTCTTTATTTCATTAAGTATATCTATATCAATGTCATCATTCGCTCTTCGTAATTACTTTTTCATTGTTTTGCAAAATCAAAATCAACTGTCTGTCGAAAAAAAGGTTATTTTTATCAACAGTTAAAATAACAACTACAAGTTAAATTGTCGATTTATTCTTTAAAGTGATTCAATTTTACTAGTTTATTAAAAAATGTTTTTAAAAATAACAGTCAATTTTAATTCTAAGATTTAATAATTCTACAATAAATAAGAAGAGAATAATGAAAGTGAATGTAATAAAAGAACTATTGCCCTTAAACTTAAATACACAGAATTGAAATAAGAATAGTGCAATGTGCATATTGTTTCGTGAGTTAATGTTTTATTAATTCATACCATTCTCTGAAATTACGCTTTGAAATACTGTGCTATTACGCGCATAAATAGCTGTTGTTTGCTTAAGTAAGCTGGAACATGAGATGAGAATGTGTAAAGAGGATGGGGAGAATTCTAATAATAGAGACTGACTTAATGAAAGTGTTCTAAGTGAATAATTAATCGTTTCTTTTAGACAATTATTTAAAACACAGACGAGCATAATTGTCTACTATAGTAAATAAATAAATGAACATTTATTTCAATTACAAGTAAGGAATCACATTTTTGAGGGGGAAATTAGTGATGAACTCCTAATTGGTATCTAATTAGAAAACAAAAATAATTTTGTGTTTATGTGTTTCACTAATACTAAAAACAATAAAATACAACAAATGATAGAACCAATACAACCTTTTAAGTTTCTAGATTATTTTTTTCAAGATCGAAATATTAATATTTTTCATAAGAATAAGATTTTTAATGTATGGAGTTTATTTTAAAAAATTCACCATCGTTAGAAAATGTCAGTGGTGGTGGTAGTTTTGAATAGACACCTAAGCAATAAAATTTTCTTAAAAATAAAAGATGTAGAGTTGTAATAATTTTAAAGTATAATAAAAAGAGTTTTTCCTAGTAAAAAATAACTTTCAAAAAGTATTAAGGAATAATAACTTTTACAACAACTAAATTTAAAATATTTAATGAGTATTAAATATCTAGTAAAAATTCTTTCCTGTATAAACTATGTTCTTTTTTTTTTTTTTTTTGAAGGGAAGGTGGTATTTCCAAACTACTATTATTATGCTTTTATTTTAAGTAAACCGTCAAATTTATGGCCTGCTGATTATTAAAATAAGCATTATTCTTTTAAATCAAGCATAAACATGTTTAATAAAGTAGGAAATTCAAAACGAGCTTTTGAAAAATGAAAAATTCCTTTAGTTTCAAAGGTTGAGACGTAATAATATATATACTCCATGCACGGTATTAGATGTCCTGTAGATTATCTTTCCTGAACCTTTATTATTTTATATTTTGGTATATTTATGTTAAGTAAAAATTAAATTGAAAGATGTCGGGGGAATATTTTTCATAATTTTTTTCTTTAATATTAACCACGAGAAGTTTAAATATAAATAGGTTGATTTTTCAGATTTATAATAAATCTTTTTCACCTCGAACATAAATTAAATACAATAGAATATTATATAAAGCAAATCCTACCAGTGTAGAGCGAAAATAGCTTTGTGGCATTCCTTCGAAGTTCTGTTACCGCGCAACGTCGACGTCTCAGCGGGAACATCGGCTAGCCTGCTGGGTACAGATGAATCTTCGAACGGCTGAGAATTTTGAACGTCGGCAAAATTCTCGGGAAGTAGCACGCACGTAAGAGGGCCTCTATAAAGCAAGAGTAAACAATTTAATATATTTTATTTTAATAGATTTCTTTGAAAGGAAAAGCAAACAACAACTACCAAATAAAAGTATAACTAACTTACTTCAACAACAACCAAAATAAATGAATTCAACAAATTACATATTCTCATTTAAATGGATCATGTTATATCATGAATCAACGCAAAAAAATCTAATATCCGCATAAAAGTTCAAAAATAAATAAAGAAAAGTTTAATAATGATATTATTTAAATAAAATATGCATGAAATCCACTTATGAAAAGATGAAATAAATAGGCGTAATATATAAATAAAGATGTACAAAATAAGAATTAATAGAAAATAAGAATTAATAAAGGGAATAAGACCATAAACAGAACTAAAACACCAATTAAAATTTGGTTGCTAATTCTTTTATCAAAATTACAATTTTATTCAATACAATAAAAATAATTGACTTAATCCCCACCATTCAATATTAAATATAAATATTATTTATCAAGAATGGAAATGAATTATTTTTGTTAGAAATTAAAAATTGTACATTATTATCAATCTTTTTAAGCAACAGCGTTTTTTCTTGAATAGAAGAGAGTTCTTTTATTAATAAAAATATTATTTTTGTTTCTTTAAAAACTTTTCTTCACTTTTTTCGAATAATTTCTTTTGCTTGGCAATTTATTCTTTTCACAAAGCTGAAATCCCTCGTTTTTCAGATTCATGTTTTTCAGACATCTTAATTCTTCTTAAATAAACTTTCGTTTACATTTTTTTTTTTACATCCTTCTTTTCTACTTCAACTTTTTTTAACTTAAATAGTTAACCGAGTCTATTAAGATTGTTTGCATTCTTTGAAATATGCTGCTACAAAAGTAATTTCATTTCTGTAATAAGTTTTCTTTCAATTCTAACGAATTTTTCAGCAGTTTCTTCTATTCGTTAATGAGTATTGTGGTTAAGGCAGCATTGATTATTTTATTATTTTTCCATTTGTCTCTAAATAAATACTTTCTTATTACATTTATTGGATTTATCATATCGAAGGACCAATTTCTATAAACAAACCTTCGATAAAAATAAAAATATTTTAATTGTTTATTTAGAATAAATTTAAATCATTAACTATGTTTAATTATTAAGTATATCTAATTATTTATTAAATTATTATTATTAAATAATATATTATTAACTATTAATTTATTTAATTATTTATTTGTATTAAAAAAATTACCAAATGTTTACAATAAATGGTAAAGATTACTCTTCTGAACTCATGCCAAATAATGTATTTTTGTTTTAAAATATTTCTCATCGTACCTCTAATCATATAACTTGTTTATAAATTTTAGAATTATAAAATGAACAAAAACAGAAAAATTGTAAGAGATAATTGTACTGATCATAATTGCTCGATATTTTGTATTGATTTAGTTTGATTTAAGGTTTATATGTTTCTTGAATTTTGCAGTTCTAAAATCAAGAGTTTTCACTGTAAAAGTTTTTCTTTACACCATTAGTTTTGCTGCAGTAAAACAAAGAATATAATTGTTGGGGAGTAGTATTTTTGCATGATTCATTATGCAGTAATTTATACATATTATAAAGATAATAAATTAATAGGGATAATAATTATAATTAATGAATTAGATATTAGATATTCCAAATCCATCAGGTCGCTTAAAACAACAAATCTTAGTAAGACGAGTTTTGAAAAGACAAATAAGGTAAAATAGATGTATTGTTAAAAAGAAAAGATTTTTAAGGAAGAAAATTTTTTTTTTAACTGATACAATAATTTCATTAGCACAGTAAACCATTATATTATTTTAGAATTCACTTCTTCTAAACGCATTATTATCTTATTTTAAAATAAGATATTACTTCTACTTCTTCATTTCTAAGCTAAATAATTTTCATTTACTTCTTGTAAAAGGTTTTTAAGCTTCTTTATGAGAAACTCTTTTTCAGATAAAGTTCGTTATACATCTTCAAACGATTCAACAACGCTTATTTTACTCAATTAAGTCACTTTAAACACGCATATTAATTAAAACTCACATTTTATTTTTTTATGATTTCTTTGCAAGAATATTTTCACTTATAGGGTAGATTTTCAAATTAATATCAATTTATTTACTTTAAAATTGAATAATTTATTTTATTTTTAAATAACAGAAAGGTTAATTGGATTTTGGAAAATTTAATTAAAGTACTTTGATGTTTCTTAACTGTTATTAAGGCACTATTGAAGGCATATTGTTGTTAGATCTATAGTGCCAGGTATAAAAATGAGGAATTAAGATTCTTAAAGGGCTTAATATATAATTTCCAAAGCATCACCTATAGATTTACAGGTTAAGCTCTAACTAGCTAAACCATATCATGTCAACTATTAAATTATTTCTACAATATAGCACTTGATTTCTGTTATTTCATTATCTTTATTAAGAGATTCTATTTAAGATTAAAATAAAAATAATTAATAATTTTCTAATTTGTTTAACGAATTGTTTGCATTCATTACAGATTATATTCACAAAACATGTTTTTTTTTTTTAACATTTTGCTAACAATTTTATTATACATTTTAGGAATTATAGGCTTTCATGTTTTCTCAAATATAGGGTTTTATCCATTCGAAATAAATATTTTGCTCCTTTTACAAGCTGCCTCATAGTAAACCTTATATTTTCAAACAATTTTCAGATATAATTGAAATATTATTTCGTGACCGTTTTCTTCTGTAGAAATCAGAATCTAGAAAAGGTTTCATTGGAACAAGATAAAGAACAATCCAAATTTTGTACATCTGTACGAGTTATTGCATTTCTTTCGGCGAACCTTTTAAGTTACCCTGCCGCACATTAAAAAGATTATATTTAATGATAAACATTAAAAATAGTTTTGGTCAGAAATAAAACCCAAATCAGAAATTTTTTTGAAATAATAGAGGAGAAAAAGGGGCTCTGTTATTATTTGTTCCTTTAAAAATGAAACCAGATCAGGGATACACAAAAATAGACCATTTGAGTGTTTTCCTGCATTGCGTACCTCTGCATCATTAGAAATAAAATAAATGGAAAGAATTTTTATTGATTAAAAACGGGGAGTTCATTCGATGAATTTTTCATGCGTGGGAAGATGGGAGGAGCCAAGTATACATTTGACGGTTAATGTCAGCCAATGAGGTTCAAAAGTGTTTACAAGTTCAAAATGAAGAAAACAATATAGGAAGGAACTTAAGGAGGGGTCAGATTTGACTCGTATTCCAAGACTACCACTCTTTTAGCAGGTATACATATATAATAGGTCAAAATTAAAATTGATTATTCTCTGAACATTTCTATAGATAGAAGAATCTCCTGAAATTCTCAGAAATAGTTTGACTGAAGTTCTTCTAATGAATTCCTAAGTTAGATTAGTTTTTCAATCAATTATAACTAAAGCGGCCAAGTGGCTAGCACTCTGTGGTTCGGAATCTACTTTAAACTGAAGGTCTTGGTCTGTTTAGCCCTCGTGTGTACAAAATGACCGTAGAGCAGCAAACCAAGCCAATTATAATTAAGTTCAAATGAGTCTAAATAACGCTATTTAATCTTATTAAACTGTTTAACTTAATTAACGCAAATCTGTTAGCTATTCATCAAGAGAGTTATGACGCAACGTTCTAACTTCTAGGCATGATTAGCCCGTATAAAAAACTAAACACAATCTATCTAACTAATTAGGGAATTTCATAAATTCCCTTACCTCTTTTTTCTCCAATAGGACGCTCTCTCCACAGAGTCCATCAAAACTCTGATCTTGATAATTACTTTACAAATTATAACCCTCATAATCACTTCGGTCAGTCAACGTTGTACTCTCTCTCTTTTGAAGTCAAGATAATTCACTTGTTGTTTGATGAAAATCTTGAAAACTTTAACCAGGCCATTCAGCTGCCGAGAAAGAACGTTCTTACCACTTAAGGATGAAATAGATGTAGAATTTAATTAAACATGAAATAGTATTAATAAAATTTATCTAGTAAAAGATTATTTAATATATATATATAGAAACAACTTTGTTATTAATGAAAAGTCTGTATTTGCATGTCTATTCCCAATTCTTACTTTAGGAAGCAAACTTAACAAAATTAATTAATTTAACTTTAATTTAATATATAAATCAGTTATCAAGCATAAATAAATCTAAACATAAAAAAACTGATTCGCTTAAGCATGTAGATTTAAAAAAAAAAGAGCTATAGTCCTAAAACTTTTAATATTTGTACATTTTTTCACGATGGACTTAATTCCAAAACATAATGATGAAATGTTGAATTAACAGGTCAAGTTATCTTTATTTTAAAATTATGTTAGTGGAGAATAGTATACTAACTAATTTATAAAATTAAGAGTTAAAACTCTTTTCAAAACAGATTTTTATTTTAAAAATTTCAGAAATCTCTCTTAGCAGAATTTTTTATATATTTTTTTAAATGACTAAGGATTCAGGAATATCTAAAATTTTCATCATTCAAAGGAGTTGCGATCATGTTAAAAGTAATTTGTATCCGATGAAGTTCTACTTCCACATTTTTTGTAAATAAATGAGCAACTATGAACCAGAAAATTTCCTTTGGTGCAGTGTGTTAGTTAACGAATTTTATCATAGATTAATTTTTAAAAGGATTAATAATAACTTTATTCTTTTTTGTGGAACTCCTCAAGTGTTCATATTTTGATGAACACTTTTGATGATTACATGTATCTGTTAGTTAAAATAAGGAAGTAAGTAGGAATTCACGCGGAAAAAACACACAGAGCTTTATCAGTTCTAACTATAAAGGATCAAAATTGAACTTTTTGAACAGAAACAGTGATATTTTCACACAATTATATTTAATTAATTCTAACCAAAAATTTAAAATGTTTCGATCTATCTAGAGAATATCAGATTTTTTTGCTCTGTCACCAAGCTATCAGGGTTTCATTAATATTATAAATATGTTTATTTGAAACACGAATAAATATAATTACTGTATTAACAATTTTAACAATAGCAATTAATTTTAATATATAATTACTGTATCCCACAATTTTTCTGCAAGCCTCCTAAAATTAGATAAGATTTTAAGTTATAGAAACACAAAGTTAAAATATTACAATTTGTAACAATATCATATTGAGAGTTTTGGTTTCATTTCGCAATTAAAATATCTTATATCGAAAACATCAAAAATTTGTGCTTCGACAGGTTTTATAATAAAAATTATTTGAAATGGAGAAAATAATTATAAGGAAATATTTTTTTTTTTTTTTTTTAATTAATTTATATTTAATTTGCTTATATGTTTCATTTAAAAATTCACTTTGGTTACATGGTTCATTTTCAATATTGAATTATATTTTTGGTATGTTAAAAGTATAAAACCTTTTATAGCATATAAAAAAGGACAATGAATATTAAAAAAACGTACAATGTATATGAAAAAAGGATATAAAAGCCCACAATGTACATAAAAAACGTATAATGTCCATAAAAAGTATATAAAAAAGTACAATGTATTTAAAAAGTACAATGTATATAGAAAGGTACAATGAATATAAAAAGATACAATGTATATAAAAACGTACAATGAATTCCAGAAAGGCTGCCATTCAACCATCTTTATACAGAATTGACTTTGATTAACTCTTCAGATAAATGATTTCGAGTCTGAATGTCTGGAATGTAACTATGTCCAAATTAAATGACGCAGTTTCTACTCACAGAACCTGCAGACTCTTTTAGTGCAGCCTTTTTGGGGCAACATGTCTAGTCATGTTAAATACTCACTTATTTTCATATCATATTCTGATGCAGTATTGCATTTTATCAATGCTGCTTATTTTTAGGAATATTAATTTATTTTTGTCGGTTAATCACAAATGGTCTAAATTTTACTTCATCTTTTGAAATCCAGTGCAGTAATGCTGCTTAGGTATATTTGATAGTGTTATTAATTTCTTATAACTTATAAAATATTAAGAAAACACTTGTTGAATATTAAATGGAATTGATTTTTTACAATAAAATAAATTCAATTAATTTACCCCAAGATGTATTATTATTTTATTACGATAAAATAAATGAGGAATAAAATTAATAATTCTATTTTGCCATAATTGGTTGACATTATTATATTACAGTAAAATAGTTTCATAACATTAAATACTATCCCTAATTTTATGCTTCTGTGATACTTTAAATCACAATGGTATAAAATTATTAATTTTGCCAGGTGTAGTATTTTAGCAAAACAATCCTACTGAGTTAATTTCACACGTAACATTACAGTATTGAGATGGCGCATATCATTTAACTAAACAAAAGCTGCAATTCATATCCTTTACACGTTTTCAACCAATTTGTATACACATTTTCTTAATATGTATGTAACAGGAATTAACTAAAACGAGAGATACCTTACACTTCAAGTGGCTGAGAAATTGCCCCTATATTGGAACTTGTTTTGATCTTTTAAAAAACAAGTCCAAATGCTTGTGCCCTTTCTGGTTTGATTATAAGAATTGTTTTAACTTTATAATTATTTTTAATAAAATATAATATCAAAGATAACGATATAATATAAATATAAATATAATATATAATTTTTTTTTTTGCGTATAAAAATAATTGCTAATATAATAAATTGCTATAATAATTACTAATTTAAAAATAATTGCTAATAATATAAATTGCTGCATTTATTTTTAAGTATATAATAGTGTTAGTTTGGAAAAATATTGAAAACAAATATTGTAAAATTTCTACTTTATTAACATTTTCTTAAATTGACTTAACTTAAATGACTATTTAATTTTTTTAAGGACCTGGTAGCATAAAAATCTAAATAAAACAATAAATATTAAAATTGTACTGTCATTTTTGGCTGCGAAATTTTGGAATGGAAAATGAAATTCAGAGGAGAAAAAGGAACTTTTAGTGTTATAGTTTTTAATTTATGCTGGAACATTCGTGCATCCATTTCTATAAAGAGTGAGATTACATACATTCGGACATGTCTTAATTTTATAATAATTTCTATTTCATCAAAGTGAGAAAACAGAGGGCAATAAATAGTAGATACTTATTTTTATTTAATTTCCTTACACAACGGATATTCTAGGAAAATAAATAAATTACATTCATCATTGCTATTCATTTATGGAATTTTTTAAGTAAATGCAGGATACAAAATTTTAATAAATTGATAAATACAACAAGTGTTTTCTTTCATTGCTCCCCTTCACTTAGTTTTGAAAACGAAATTTTACCATAACAATTAGTTGCAATTTTAAATGGCAACATGGCTTTCATAAAAAATTTTATATCACATGAATTGTGATTATATAAAATATTTTAGTGTTTTTGGAAATGAAATAGAATTGTTGTTTAATTTTAACTTCTTATAATTTAATCATAATGGAAATATTTAATGAAACACTGAGGTTTGTGGGATATCATTTCAAACTGTTTATTGGTAGAAAAATACCGGTAATTTTCTTGATACCATATAACATATATATAAATATATTAATATATCTGTATATATATATATATATATATATATATATATATATATGTACATCAATACAAACAATGTATGATATAGTAGACAAATAATCATCTAACCAAGAAGAACATGTACATCTAGTCAAAATGAACAGAAAATATGGTGTTTTGTTGAACAAAATTTTTGAATGAATTGAAATAATTTTTTATTCAGAGAGAGATTCAAATTTTGTAATCAATACCAATTTCCTTTTCTGGTTATATGAAAAATTGATTTTATTAAAAGCGATAAACAGATCACGGGAAAAAAGCCATTTTAAGTTAAAGAAATATATTTCGAGGTATGCCTTTTTAATATAAAATCTACAATCGAAAGAGTAGTCTAGTATTACTAGTCGCACAACTCAACTGCTTTTCACTCCAATATATTTCCTTTCTACATCTATACCTACATAGAAAACGAAAATAGTGCTTGTGATTGATTTTCTGATCGGAAGACCTAATCTTACCATTCAATAAAGATCTTATCTTACCATCCAATAAAGATCTAGCTATTATTTCAAGGAAAAGGATCATTGCTTTTTATTGTGACATTCTTGTTCGTTTCCTTTTCAATATCGATTACATGGGAGTTCGTGACGCAGCGTTATCAATATACTTTCACAAGAGTTTCAAACATCTACTTGGCTTTTTAATATTACATTAATGCGGGGTTTTATTTCAACTTTAGATGTAATTTCAGCGACATGGAAGATTCGTGCTCGAATTCGTAAGAGAGCCCGGTTTAATATATTGACTTCCATAATGATCATATAACATGCAAGCATTTTTTATTGCAAAAAGCTTACAGCAAGTTCGATTTTAAATTGTGTTTCCTAGTATTGAGTTTCATTCTTTGCTGATTGTGTTTTGAAACTTAAAATTAGAATTCTAGTTAATTATTGATTTGTATTCAATGAAATTTGTTTGTTCGAAATCACAAGAAAACCCGGTTTAATTATCTACTGGACTAATGATTCCATAACATGAAAATATTTTTAATTGCTAACGGTTACAACTAATCATTAATTTTATTTCAATGCCTGGCACTTTAACTTAAAGCCATTTGCTACGAGAAAGGTAGATATGTAGTGGATTTAATGTTACCAAGGGAGTAGTATCTCAGAATATTTGCGATACTTCACCCACGTAGTTTAAAACAAATATTTCCCAAAGCGCGGTATCTGAGAGGTTCACACTTTTCACTCAACCTCTCGATTCCAATAGAAGGAGATTAGGGTTTGAACATTTATTCTGCCTATCTATAACTTAGACAAAGGAATTTCTGGTTAGACTTTTGTTTGTCGTGTTTCGAACCGACTTCCTTCATTTGAGAAACACATCTATTCACTACGCTCTTACAAACTCCGACTCATTAGGATCTTAATATATTTAATATTAAAGACTTACTAAGAATTACTACGAATAATCTAAAACATTCACCAATACGAACACTTTAACTGCAAAATAGTCGATCTCTTTTTATATTGATATCTAACACTTCAGTAACCTCATTTTCGTAATTCATTATTCCCCAACGAGGTTTCATTTCTAATAAATTCAATTTGCAATTGCAGCCTGACTTTTGATGCGAGATGCTTTACACTTGTCCCAATTGCGATCAAATCTCCCCGCTTCTGAAAGCAGTAACTACAACTTTGTCGTCAGCGGATTCGAACCCTAGCCCTTCTGCACTCTAGCTGCGCACATGACCACTGAGCCATGAGTCGTGCAGTTTACCCCTTTCTAACTGGTAAGGAGCTACATAGCCTTAGATAAGGAGAAGGGGAGGGGGGGAGGTGCGGCAAAAGAGCAGAAAGTTAGCATAAGTCTGTCATCAAACGCTACACGGGTTCATGAAAGGAAAGATGTCCATAAAAACTCTTTATTACTTCTGCCGAAAAGTCCCAGTTCCCAATCACCTTCGTTATAAACGTGAAACTACTGCTGAAAATAATTTATGAATATTTACAGTAAACTCTCTCGCATGTTGTTGTGACTAATCCTTCGTGTCCTGCAACGCGGGACGGACATCCCATGAGTAGTCTACTCATTGAGGGAGAGAAACAGGGCAGCTTCTATTGGGATGGAGCACCAGTAGGTAGAAGTCTGACTTGATTCCGAGTCGCTGAAGAAGAAGGGCAGTTCCCTAGGCCGAAGAGAACTTTCCAGCATTTGCGTATCGTATGGAAGAAAACCCGGAAAATTCCCACCAGTTAGTCTGCCTAATGAGGCAAGATGCTGAACATCACAAACACCATCAGGTCTTCTTTTGTTTTTGAAACAGTGCCTACAACAATGCAGCCATTGATTGATCCTCAGCCCCAAAGCTCAACAGCTGCGCACGTTGCCACTGAGCCACGAGTCGGGTCTTTAAAATGGTCAGAAAGCTTAAAGATTTCATGGGCTGATACAGCAGTTACGTCGTGGTCAAAAAATTCTAACCATATTAAATATGTTATCTATATTTAAACATATTTCATTAACTTCTTTTCACATTAGTTTAGCAACAAGTTAAAATCAATATTTTATTAAAATGCAAGCAACTAGAAAAAATTCATTTTTATTGTTATGTTAGAATAATAAGAATAGAAATTCCGAAACTAATGACGAAAATTATTCGTTTAAAATTATGACGGATTAAGTAATCAAACAATTATTCAATCTCTAGCTCGGGAAAAATAAAATGTCTTTAATCAGTGATAAAAAATTGCAAAAAGAAACGAAATTAAATAAGTTTTACTCTATCAGCAGAATTATGATTCAAGGGAAATGATATTCTCCCTAAAGATTAATAAATACCATCGAGATTCTATTTAAACAGATTTCCTAATATATTGCGAATTTTGTGAATTAAAATAGAGTAAATATTATTCGATGCTTGCATACTTTTTAAACGATAATTTTCAATTTTCCTTTCTATTTGTTTTTTATAAATATTTTAGTGTAGTTTTTTTTATTTGTAGTATGTGTTAATTAAATATACTAATAAAATGTTTCAATTGAAAGGAGGAATAAATGAATTTAGAAAATGCTATTAAAAAGAAGGAGATAAATAAAAATAATTCGTTTTTTTTCTCCCTTACTAAACAATTGCTTGGAAACTTTGCAAACGGTTTTTGATTTCAAAAGATTCTTTTAAAAACACTTATTTTGAAAAATAATAATGAGATACGATATATTCAAATTTAAATGTAAATACGTGAAAAATATCATTATTTAGGAGGATTAAAGTGTTTCTCCAAAATAAAATTCAATTATCTTGAATTTTATTTAATTTGCTAATAGAACACACAAATTAAAATATTCCAGGGAATACTTTAAATGACACAAAAGAAATAAATATTAAAAATCATTGAACAAGAAAAATATTCTGTTTGTGGTATAAAAAAAAGTGGTATAATTTTTTTTTTTTATTGTGTTTCTCAAAATTTGAAAAACACAATAAATATCAGGAAAAGCGAAAACAGGGGAAAGTGAACATCTTGATGCCAGTATTCAGTTGTATTGTTCAACATTGCGATGGAGTGGTGTAATTGCGCTGTAATAGACAGCCCCTTGGGATACGCTGGATCTACTGATCTAGTGAGAATGACTTGGGTCCTATAAGTCGACATTCAAAAACAATAATAATTGTTTCTCAGAATTTAAGTTACTCCATGAGGAAATATGATACAAATACAGTAATTGAAATTCACTTTGTTTGCAATGCATTAACATTCATTTGAGACGTTATTACTTATGGAATGAGATAATAAGTAAATACTGTACAATATTTTTCACACTTGATTTTTACAATTAGTAAATCTCATTAATATGGAATTATTTATATTCTAAATATCTTTAAATGGAGACTCGCAAATAAAAGTTTACGTAAAGTTTGGAATTCCTTATTGGTGGCTTTTCAGTTTGGCGACAATTTTATGTAGGTTGTTAACATGGTTTAATCTTTGTTGAGTAGATATTGTTAATACTTTCTAAAGTGCCCGACTCATGACACTGTGGCAACAGCTGGTGAACGTTAGGGCTGAGGTTCAATTCGCTCGAGACATTGTTTCAAAAAAGCATATATAGGTTATAAATATAAATATTCACATTTATTAGCAAAAATTTTACAAAAATATCTTAATATGAAAATACCGCTAATGAAAAAAATGGGAAAAAATTCAATTTCTTATTTTTTTTAAAAATCGATACAAATCTTAAGAATAAATTTCAAATTGATTATAAATACTGTGAGAAAGCATAAACTAAAGATTTCCAAGACATTTCATATTTTTTCGAAAAAAATATGTGTGAAAATGTGTGGTTAAGGCATAACCCTACATACGTTGAGACAATTACTGTCCGTAAGTTTTAACATTCATTAGCATAGCTAGTTTTCAAGCTGATTAGCAAATCTAATACATTTGTTGTTTTAGACTTTACTATAGAGGCATGTAAGAATATAAGTTAAATATTACACATTTTTTTTCACATTAATCAGCAAAACGAACAGGTGTCTTAACATTCCAAGTCATGGAAATCGAGAAAAAGTGAGATAAAGGGTACATATATTTTTTTTTTTTTTATTGAATATTGAAATCGTTATGTATTCCAACATAAAGCCATTCCATGACTATATATACATTGAAAAATATAATACAAATACCCCGTAAGCTATTCATACTGATTAGCAAAAGCTAATGCGTATTTTAACATTTAGCATAGCTACACTTAAAATATTAAAACATAAAGGAAAACACTAACGCATAAAACGTTTTACATCAGTTAGGAGAACTAATATATATTTCTTGTTTAAATGTGCTCTTGTTTATTTGCATGATTGTCCATACGGCATAGTTATAAATATACCGGAAAAATATCATTTAAATATTTTGCAGAATTTTCCATATCTATTTGCAAAAATTGATTTATACCTTAACATGGAGCTGGCATTAATTATGGTAATGGCTATAGATACATCACGGTCATCATCAAGTAATGAAAGCGCAGTCACACACAAAGTAATCAGCCAAAAGCTTTGCCTTCCGGTGATTCTGGAACTGAAAAGCCAATCAAGTTGCAATCCCTTTCAGTTCCGGTAGTAAATTGAAATCAGAGCCCAAGGCAGGAACGAATCGTAGTTCGCCCACTATCAGTTGAACCACGACGCTCGAAGCTAATCTGAGGCAGGGGATGTTTTTCGCGGCCTCCCCCCCTTTAGATACCCTCTCCCCCTCGGCTTTTGGATACCTTATGCCCTGTCGCCATACTTTTCTATGTCATCTCGTATCATATTGATATCGGCTCTTCGTTTAGTGTAACAAGAGCAGGTCACATTTCACTGGTATCAAAATTCTTGAAGCTGTATGGTTCTCTCATTCCACCGTTTAATTATATATAGATACTTATTGAGAACTTTGAGTTACTTATTGGCATTTTATTGAAACTTTATACTACTTGAATACTTATTGAAACCATTTATTACGTATAAAAACTTATTGGGCATTTATCAAAGATTTCAATTTAGTATAAACATATTTAATATCTAGAATGTTTTTAAAACAAATTTATCAGCCCGATTTTGAACGTTTATTCACAAACTTTTAGAAGCTTATCGAGTTTAAAATGATGTTTTTTTCACTTTAGCACTATAAAATTTTCCCACATTAATATAATTTTCAGAAATTACCAATTCCATCACATTCCCCCCATTACGTTGCAAAGGTATTTATTAGATTTAGAATTTAGTACAAATAAATGGAGTAGTAACTAATTAGTACAATTAAATAAATAAATTAGTACAAATAAATGAAGTAGTAAATAATTAGTACAACTAAATAAATAAATTAGTACAAATAATGGAATTTTGATTATTTAAGATATTTTTAAATCCTTTTGTGGAGGAAAATATAGGTACAAATATTTAAATGATTTTCGTGATTTTGTAAAGAGGATACAATATTTTTAATACATAGTTCTTAACTTTGTGATTTATTAACCACACAATATAGGAAAATGAATGAACAAAGTAACAAGAAATTGACTTTGTACGCGTCTGCCTTTAGCAAAAATTTTGCAAAATCAAAATGAAAATACGTAAGATTTAATATATCATTTATTTTATTTTCACTTAATTATTATTTACAATTCAAGTTTAGAAAACAAAAAATTTTTATTATTAATGAAAGTAGAAGAAGCTAATTTGACACAACACAAAATATTTCATATTTAAGTGAAGAAGTAATTGTAATTATCACTGGTTGCTAAATTATCACACTATAATTATAAATATATATATAATTTATTAACACTTGATACCACTACTGTAACTACTGTAAAGCATATTTTTAATCAAATAATGCCCATTTATTTGCCATGAAAAAGAAGAAAGAAACCGAAATACTAGTATATTTCGCGTCTAAGCAACAATAAGAGCAATGCATTATATCTTCGAGCTAGCATCACTAATGTTAATTCTATCATTACGCGTTTCAGAGCCTCCTTCAAGATTCGATTCCTAGTGCAACAACTGAATGATCGATATCCCAATCGGCAGGATAATCGATTTCAGTGGAGTGAGGAGTCTGGACCCAATTTGCAGTTTATTATAGTTTAAACGATGATGTCCACGTTCATTCGGAGCTGCAGGCAGAGAATCGAATCGATATTTTGAGGTCAATAGGTCACCATAGCTTTGCCTGTCTGGAGCAGTCCTGCACACACCCTGGTCTGCAAGAGGATTTAGTTCCAGAGTCCTAGACTCCCCATAGATAATGTTCTTAGCTAAAGGGCCCTTCGGTGTTTGTAACAAATGATGTTAAAAAAAAAAAAAAGCGATATTTAAGAAATGGCTTTGTTAGAATGAGTTATTCTCAAACTAAATTATTTTGTAGTTTGAAAGTAAAAGAAACCGAAATAAGGAATTAGAATTTTGTATTCTTGATTAATAAATCCAGATTAAACCTTCAAACTAAAATTAAAAATTAATTGATAAAAAAAGTTATTTTTTTATCATAAATATCTCTTAGCAATTCAATATTTTATAATACTGAAATGATTTTCGTAACTTTAAAACCTAACGTTTATAATGTAATTTTATAATGTAGAGTTTATTATGAAATAATAAACGTTACATTATAAAGATTAAACGTTATTTAAAAAGTAAGTTAAACGTTAAATAATAAAACGAATTATTACTTAGGTTATTAGTTGTTACTGAAACGACACATTGCTTAGAGTTTTAAAAAGAATAAGCAGAATTAAAATAGTCAAAAGTTTTATTCTTGATAGAAGACATTGAAAGATATTAAAGAATTAAAATGAACTTGCCATTTTGCCTTCGGTGTTTTCTTTTCAAGAAATTTATTACATCTCATTTTCGTTTATGTAATAACATTTATTAAAATGAATTTGCGAAAATTCAATAAATTGTGCCTCAACAGTTGTTGCAGAAAGAAAAGATTTAACTATGTAAAAAATCTGAGGAAGGTAGAATTTTTAATAAAGTAAATGTGATTAATTTTTATTAAGTAATATTTGATTGCACATTTAAATTGTGTTCGAGTTTGAGACTCCGACAGTAACATATGATGTTGTTAAATATAATTCATGCAAGTAAAAAGTAGGAAATGAATATCGATTACAAAAAAAAAAATAGTTATAAAAATCTAGGAAAAAATACCAGAAAAATGTATCGACACAGTGGTAATACGCTCTGAATGAGAAAGGGTTCAACATGCATTCAAAAGCATTCATTTCTTTGATTAACGAGAAGAATTAGGAGAAATTGTGGCAAAGAGTTTTGCTTCGACAATCGGAAATGGTGGTTGAAAGGTTAGAGTATTTGGCCTGGTTACAGTTTAGTCAATTCTTCAATTTCATTCTTAAGTTAGTCGATTCGACACACAAATGTGGGCCAATGCGCTTCTGAAAAGTATCGCAGAATACGTTACTTCTTTTTTTCAGCGAGGTGAACTTGGGTTGTAATATACTGCAAATTATTAAAATTTCTACAATAATGTCGCATCATTTTGTATATATATTTCTTAAGGATTATATGTGTGTGTGTTGGCCTAAAAATGACCACAATTTACATCCAAATTTCACCAAAGTTGACAAGAATACTTCTAATACGAAACCTAGATCAACTGAATTTTTTTTTTTTTTTTTTTTTTTTTTTGAAATTGTATCAATATTCGTCAAGAAATGACCCAATTAGGCTTTTACACCAATTTGGCGACTATTCGGAGTTGGAAAAAATTTTTCATGGTTGAAGTTATTTTTAAGCTGTTGTACTATTCATAGACAGGCTGACGTAAACTAATTAAATCAATGAAACATGCTAACCGATTAATTGTAGCCACCTAAAATTTTGTTTAAAAATAAAAAAAAAAAAAAAATTGCATTGTCATTTTAAAGATAAAAATATCGGGTTCATCCTACTAGTAGATTCCTGTACCTCAAAAAAGTTGTCAATGGTTGGATAACCTCTTCTTGGTGCATCGTCCTTTCTCTATTGTCTTAGGGTACTACAATGTAAAAGGAAGTACAAATATAATAACTGATAAAAATTAGAATAAAATTTAAAAAATCCACTGAGAACGTTCCATTACAGTTACTGTTTTTAGAAATTAGGGCAATTATTGTGATAATTGATAGGCCGCCTTTCAAAGCTCTTTCTAAGGCAATGTTACCTTCCATCGACCTTCGGAGAGCTGTTCACGATCATCTTAAATGGAATAGCGATGTCCGAAAAATTGTGTGCCTACGGTATATAACTCAAGTAAAGTAAATTACTTTCGAAATATTTGATAAAGAATTAAATTTGTAGAACATGATTCCAAAATATAGGGTCCATTTAGGAGTTAAGTCAATATTAAATTTCGTGTCAGGATAGTAAATGTTGTGCAAATGTCGTTGTGTAAAGATAGTAACTGTAATCCAAAGTAGCTGAATTAACTATGTCATTGAACATGGCCAGCATCGAAATGGCAGGCTTTGATGGAATTCTGTTGGATGGCACTTGACAAAGCCATTAGAAGATTAGAGAAATGTAGAGAAATTATCCAAATAATCTGATTAATAAAGCGAACTAATTGATCAAAGTATTCTTAAAAGAGATGACCCAATTTTATTGTAAATAGGAAATATTGTTGAATAACTATTGTGAGCATATCAATATCTATAGTAACATAAATGTTTTAACTTTAATTACTTATGTTCAGAGAAAATGAAAATAACGCATAATTGATTGATTTATCCAAACTGATTAAACCAAAACAACCCCACAAAAGTTACTTTTTTTCATTACAAATGCAGACTAGGTAAAAATAAATAAATATACCAAATAACATTTGCGTAGGTTCATATATTACAAATAAAATGTAAACGTCTACCAATAACAGTCTGATCGAAACAAAGTCATTTAAATTTTCTTCATTTATATAAGATATGTTGCAAAAATTGTAATTGTTAAACAATTGTTGTTCTTTTTATTATACTAACTATTTACATAACAAAATAGTGTAAAGAGCTTTATTTTGTCAACTATATTTCTATAAGTATTACTAAATTATTTGTACTTAACGACAACATTTGCTATACTTTTAAAGTTATCAAATTTATTCTCACAACCTAAACATAATATAGAACTTAATATAATATAATAATATCTATATAACTTTTATATAAAATCCTTATTGAAACTATTTATTTATTTATTTTCAGTTACATAACAAATGCTTAACAATGATTAGTTTCTTTCATTTCTACTAAAATGCCGAAAACTTTCCCTTTCTCAATTTACAACAGAATTAAATTATTAGTCGAAAGTATTTTTTCATCTTATGCAATTCGAAGAATAATCACGTATTAGGCAAAAGTTACTTTTCATTACAATGCAGACTAGGTAAACATAAATAAATATACCAAATAACATTTGCGTAGGTTTAGAATGTATCTTTTTTTATCACGAACCTTTTTCAAAATGTCTAACTTTATTTAAAAAGTACAAAGAATAAATTTTTTTCACAAAATCAAAATCCTGCCTACCATTTCGAACGTTTCGCTCATGAATTATTTATGTGAGACATCTAAGACGAGAAAATGGTGTAAGAAAAAATTGCAGTCTCTGATTTAACCAATTTCGGATACCACGTAAGAACATCATAAATCAGAAATCTTTAAGCGCAGGTATTTCTCTTATTAATAATTAATTTATTTTTTTTTAAATTAAATAATCTTCTATCGAATAAATAAGGCTATGAAAAACTGAAACCCACTTGTGAATTTAAATTTATCATGTGTAAACAGGATCTTATCAATGCACAATGAAATACTTTTAATAAGAACTTTCGCATAGCTATCAAATTTATTTTATCAATAATGACAGTGCATTTTGTATTAGTAATTTAACGCGATAAGAGAATTTCTAGTATTCTTTCTGGAAAAAATGTTTGAAAACAAATTTCAAAGAAAAAAAGAAAAGAGTTATAAATTTAAAACAATGGGAAGAATATCTGACCAGATCTAATCAAAAATTAACTGCGACCAACAAGATTAAAAATAATTGTAGCTAATAAAAAATGGTTATTTAATGGACTATTTTTATTAGATATTATACTTTTATTTTAAATATTTTTGGTTAAATTTGTTGTATTTTAAAATTCAAACAAAGAAAAATTCATGTATTTTTCTATAAAAAAAGTAATACAATGTTATTATAATGTGCCTATGAAGAATATTTTCCTAATTAATATTAACGTATGAAACTTAAAAATTTTAGAGTTTTGATATTTTTATTGCGAGTTATTTCAAATTGTTTCCTGGTATCTTGTTAAAATAATTAATTTTAGTGTATTATAATCCAAGCAAAACTGTGTTTAACTTCCCTTATTTTTGGATACAGATAAAAACAAATCAATACTTCCTCACCAACACATTAAAATATTTTTAGTTGAAAAAAAACATTTAAAATATAAAAAAACCAGTAGATTTTAAATAAAAATTACTCAATTGTCATGATTTCTTTATCTTATACAAAAAATTAGAGTAAGAACTTCTTATTTTTCGGATATTATTATATTCCTAGCGTAGACTACAAAAACATAGCTTCCAATTTGTTTTTTGCGATTAAAGTAGTATTGTGTAATTTGGAAAGAAAAATAGTATTAAACCAGAAATACATATGTAGAAGGCGATTCTGTAATTCCTTATATAATCAAGAAGGTAAAAATTGTTTTAGATAAAGGAAAAAGCGACTTATTTCAACTTTTTTTTTTTTTTTAAATATATTAAAAAAAATTTCGTCATTGAATTAAAATAAAAATTTATAAAAACATTTACAACTTAAATTTTTAATTATTATTCTTTTAAGTAGCAGAATAATAGGAAATTCTTTAGCAAGCAGCCTTTAAAAACTTCGGCCCTTTTCTAAAATTTTATTTTAATTTTTGCAAATTAAAAAAAATTACAATTTTATTAAAGTCGTATTAATCGCAAAAAAATCAATCAGCACTAAGAGCAACAATACAAAAAAATCACTCAACACTAAAAACAACAATTTAAAACAAGGCATTCAGCACTAAGAGCGACAATAAAACAAGTAATATAAAAAAAAAAAAATTTAAAGTCACTATATTGCAAAAGTCCTTTATAAATAATTTTTCATTCATTTTTTTAAGTTTATCTGGCGCCATCTGTTGGTAGATATATGTAACCTAATTCTAAAAAAAACTAAAATTAATTCATTAAACTTAATTAATGATTTAATATTGAAAAAAACTGTATTAACATCAAGTGTCATCCACTACAAGTTTCAAAAAATGTATTTGAACTTGAGTGGATGAATAAAAAAGTATTTTATGAACGATTGAAAATTTGAACAAGATATATATATAGGGAGAGTGTGAGCTAATAGAAGGAATTGAAAAATCATTCAACACTAAAAACAACAATTTAAAACAAGGCATTCAAGAACAACAATAAAAAAAATCATTCAACACTAAGAAATACACTTAAAAAATCATTCAGCACAAAGAACAACAATAAAAAAAAATCCGAACTGTTTAGAAAGAATATTATTATGGTTTTATTTCTCCAAGGAAAAGAAATATTCAAAATTCCATTTGGAACTAGCTGATTTTTTTTCAGACTTTTACCAGAATAAGGAAATACATTATTTTAGTAATACTTATATTAGGTAGGGGAAAAAGAAAAGCATAAACTTTCATCGAAATAAAAATTATTATATATATATATATATATAAAAAATCGAGCATTTTCTACAAAAAGAAGGAAAAATTAAATCACGAAAAAGCATAGGAACTTGTATATGACACCATTTTCAGTAATGCCATTCCCGAACGCCGGAAGTTCTTAAAGGAAGCTCTCCTCAGAGGTTTTGTGTATATTTTAATTCAGTGTTCGAGATGTTTCCTATGGTGTTATCGATTTTTAAAACTAGTTGAGCAGCATAAATGAGCAAGAACAAAAATAGCTGTAACAACCTCTACTCAGCCCCTCATGGAAATCAATTTTTAAAACACTACGAGCGGACCCCACTTTTCAAAATATAAAAGGGTCTGTCTACTAAAGAGGCAATGTTTCTTTATAGGCTCTCATCCGGAGGTAATGAAAAGTTGACAGGCGGAATTTGCAAGGTAGTAAACGAGGGGATTGCAATGCATGTGTGGAGTTATTTGGGAGGAAAAATTTAGGTTTTGGGTATCGAGAGTTTCCTGTTTGGTGCATTGGGTTTAAGCTGTGTCCAGATTTGAGATTGTGAGGCAGCTTTCGTTATTCAATTTGTTTCTGTCTGTATTAAAAATGAAAAACATGCGAGAACGTTTACGAACTAACGAGGAGAAAAAAAATCTCCCCTCCAGATAGAGTTGATTTTTTGGTATCAACGCATCAAAGCATTTACGACCTTCAGAAACACGACGCAAAGCTTGCTGGTAGAACCGCGTCCAGATTTAAGCGTATGAGCAGCTTTTCGCGAAAGCTTTCATAATCGGTTTGTTTTAGTGTGGACGAAAAATGCAAAACATGCGAGATGTTTGTGAACTTTCAGAGAATGTTAATCACCACTGAAGATATAGTCGATTTTAAGTTGTGCTTCAAAGAAATGCAACTAGTAAGGGGAGATAAGGGGGTTTTTTTTATGGGGGGCATACTGAAATGCTCACAGCACACGTATTAATATCTGGAAGCGGTTTTACATTCTTATTTTGAAGTTTGGATTGTGTGCATTTCCTGAATGGCACGAGTCTTCCAAATAGCAAAGAAAATTTAATCCTATTTTGAAAGCCGCGTCCAGATTTGAAAAATTTTGCTCTATTATCTCCTTTTGCGAGCGAATATCGAAGCATCGTTCGGCAGACCGTAAAACCTTTGATGCGTCTCCCTAAAATAAATATCAAGCAGAGCAGTAATTCTTCTTCTCTGAACGCCAAAAATGCAACTGCATGCGTTTCAATTACCATCCTAACTGCAACAAATTGATTTGGCGAGCGGCGCTTATAACTTTCCTGCTCATTACAAGCAGTAATGATTTGAATTCAGGAAAAAAACTGAAACTTGCTTGCCTTCTGCAAATTTCGAACCATCTGTTTAGTAAAAGTAAATTTAATCGCAAGTAAAATGAATAAGAAGAATATTCGAGCTAATATAGGTGAGAATAATTTCAATATAAGAAAATCTGAAAAGCAATTGTTTTATATCAATATCTTGAGCTTAGAATCCTTTTGATTCCATTCTCAAAAATTAATCTAATGGTTAGCATATTCAGCTTCTACACTAGGGAAGCTCAATTAGAATCGTGATAATTAAGATGAAGCAAAGTACTTATACCATATACGGAGAGATGAAGTTGTAGGCCTATACAGTAACCAAAACCCGACTCTATCTGGAGTGGAAATTTTCTCCCTATTTTGGTCGATGACAAGTGAACTATTGATTTTATTTTTATATAGTCTTCACGAGAATTGATTTTTCTAAATGTCATGTTCAATCAGATAAACATAATTTTTATACTGTTTATTATGTTTTACTTGCATATAAAAATAGATATCACAAGGTTGATCTGAAGGAGTACATTTTTAAGAATCTCTGTAATGCGCAAGTTCGTGATTTCACGTCCTCTTGAGAAGATTCCGTTGTATAAATCATGATTGATGTGGCAACCCAATTCTAAGATAATTCATAGAAGCTATTAGAACTGTTTGAATTTATATCGTTTTAATTTAATATCATACTTCATTAAAACCCAATCAAAATTCAGTAATTTCCAAAAACCTCGAAGAATATCGAAGTATGAAAATTTAATAATTCAGGAAAGTTTAAATATCAGAATTCGTATCTTCCTAACTACGATATAAAATCCATAATCTTCAGATTATTTATAATTGCAATAACAAATAAACGAGCACTCCTCGTCATTTAGAATAGGTTACATTTTTTAAGTTATTGTGTTATTCACTAACACATTGTCAGTTTTAGGATAAGAAAAGATGTACATTCCTATTCACACTTTCATTCTTGTGAAAGAAACAGGGGGACAGAGAAATGGATCATATTATATATATATATATAACAATAGGAGATAAAACCATTTGCATGATTTGTATGTTAAAATAAAAATGTATATATTATTTGAGTGAAAAGTATCACATGTTCTAAATTAAATTATATTTACCTAAACAGTGTTTCTGTATACATAGTTAAGCTATCCCGAGCCCAAAACTGAACCAAAATTGCTTTGATTTCGCCTGACACAATTTCTTTCTTATGAATCGATAAATTGATAAAAGAATAATTTTGGACAAATTTTTAAGTGTAGATCTATTGAATGTCAAAATGTATAAGTACATATTTGTGGTTTAATATTTACTGTATTTCGTAAACAATACTGGTAAATATGACTTTCATGTCATAGAATTATCTAATCACAATTGATATTCTTTATTTCATACATTACTGTTCTTAAATTTTCTTGAAATAAAATTCAGTAAAATTATCACACAAATATATATAGCTAGTTGGTATACATTACATTAGAATTGTGAATAAATGCATTGTACAATGCATTAAAGTGATTCTGTACATTTTGAATGAGTCCAGCTTATAGGTTGCTTTTTTATTATAGAAAGTAACTTTATAATATAAAGGTAGTTTAATAATATAGTATCCCTACGATATATCGCACCTCGCTATAACGCTCGTCATGTTTCGAGCACTTTTTTTAAGGGCAAAAAGTCGCACAATCCTTTAAAAATCTTTTATTAATACACTTTTATTAGTTTCACCTGTATGTTTGTTTGTAACTGACTCTTTGGGCTCGATTTTGCCCTACTTTAAGCGATCAGATTTAATTTAAACGTTGTAGACTTATCAAGGACCGACGCCACTAAAATATTTTGATAAGTTTATTATCTCATCATGATTAGGATCGCCAGGATGAGTGATTTTATTTTAACTTATGAAGAGCAATTTAACCCATGTAGAATGAAAGTACCTAAGACATTCAAACTTACGTGGGACAGTGGCACAACGGATCAAGGGATTCCCTGTTCGAATCCTGGCTGGCTCGATATATTCGCAATTAGCCTTTGTTTTACTCACAATTAAATTATTGTAAGAGCTATAGTTCCAGTCCTCCGTACCGAGGCCTCATTTAAATATTATAGTTTAATAACACTAAAAAACACGCTTTTAGAGTTAATCAAACTAAAAAGTAAAAAATAATTGTTAACATCAGAATAAAATTACTGATGAGAAAATGAATGTCGCTGTTCTAAAAAGCGTGCGGTGCTTTGTATGACATTTTTAAACTAACTCTGCATTTCGGAATGAAACGAGTGAAAAATTATAACGATTGATATCGAGCAACCCACGCTTTTAGAACAACGACATTCATTTTCTCGTCAGTCATTTTATTCTTATATTAACAATTATTTTTAACTTTTTTGATTAACGCTAAAAGCGTGTTTTTTAGTTTTTTTAAACTATAATTTATTTTTCCCTAAATCCAATATGACACTATTATCAAAATATTATACGCCTGTACACTTACTGGATAAAATTTCAGAAATAATAATTTCATTTGGTTTATTTTCTTTCCAGGGTTATGTTACGGACCGTGAGTTATTGTCTTCATGGACTTGTACCTGCATCCTGCATCTGTGCTGACCGCTATGACCGCGAAGCGGTGGTCAAACTCTCGGGGATGAGGCTGGTCTTAAGCCACAGTTGGTTCTAGGTCAGCTTTCGTCTACACCCGACGAGTTACTGAAGTTAGACCAGGTGAGATAACATTCTTTCCAGCTTTACAAATTTTATCCTGCTGCAATTCCCAAATGATCAATCTCTAGAATCAATTGAATAAATGCATGACAATTCATTTTATAGATAACGAGCCATACTGTGAGTTCAATCAAAAGACTTCTTTTGTTGAATAGGAATTAACAATAGTCACAAATTTATTCAGTAAAAAATGAAGTTCCTGGATACTTTCCACTCCCCAGAGAAATTCCTAATTGAAACTTATGCATTGGCAAACGCCAATCATCGATCCTGTTATGGCAACCCAGACAGGAGCCGACGCCAAGATCAATGATTGGCGGTCTTGGCGCGAAATATGAGATTTCTTAAATGCGGAGAATTCAAGCGCAAAAATGTGAACTTAAACTCTCAACTCATTTCTTTCATGTTGCTAGCGGAATTAAAATTGAGTTTTCTTTAGAACACAATTTTATACTCAGTAAAACCATTGATATTTTAATTTCAGGATGACAAACAAACCAATGGGGCCTATCCTATTATTAACTACTGCAAAAATTATTAAGAAACATTCAGTCATTGTACTCGTACTTCGTATCTGAATCAATCGTATCTGAATCAAAAACATAGAAAATGCATGGAACATTTTTTTTTTTTTTTGAATTTCTTATAAGAAACCACAGTATGGTGTTGTCACAGGCCATACTTTTGCTATTGGTAGTTTGATGCATTCTTAGGAATTTGAGTAGATTCAGTTGCAAAGGGGAAAATATTAAATTGGAAACTCGTCGTCCCTCAATGGATTCTTTGTTGTACGCTTTGATCTTTTTGTGGGGGTTTTTTCACAAGTCACACATTTGTGGGTATGTTTCTCCCAATAAGTCTCAATGTAGATAACGCTGAATTAGGACAAAACATCCCTAAATTTAATAAACTCACTGATTTCATGGGTAAATGTTTCGTCATTTCTTAACAAAAGTAGTTAATTGTCGCATTAAAAATAAATTGTGCAGCACCAAGAATACCTAAAACTGAATTTATAATAGCAACAAAACAAGAGTTTAGAAGGTAAAGAATAAAGCAACAATCACATATTTTAAATTGTAGATTTCTGTAGGGTCTTTTTTTTTTTTTTTTTTTTTTTTTTTTTTTTGATTTCAAATCATACTGTTGACTATTTCAGCAAATCCTGATAAAATATTCTGTCAAAACAAACGTATAATAGCTTCTATCTAGTTTTTTATTATTGTTGTTATTTTTCCCATCCAAATATCTTGGGCTATCTTCACATAGTACATAAACCCACTAATCATTTTAACTACTCCACCGCAGCTAACACCACTAACTACGAAAAGGAAAATAATAATACCTTCTGAGGGGATTTTCAGAAGCAAAGCAAAGGTTATTGTACTTTTGGGAGCGCCTGGGGACAGGATCCCCCTATCTCCATTTGCATAATTAGTAAATAAAAATAATTAATTTTTAAGAGAAAAACATAAGAGTGTATTTAAAGTATAAGAAATGTGTGTAACTAAAGTGTAGAAATTATGATGAGCCATAGCTCAGGGAGTTGAAAAAAAATAAGTGTATATTGTGGTAAAAATATAAACAAAAAAGTCAATTTTTAAATCCTTTGCACTTTGATTGAGAATTTAGAGGACTACTGTTAAGTAGACAGAAAAAAAACTCAGGAGAGTGTGTGGTGGAAAGAAAAGGGTAGGGAGAGAACAAGAGTCAGAGCGAGCCTCGATTTCCGGCGGGACGAATTCATTGACCGAGAAGAAAGGAAGAAAATGCCGAGCGCCTTCACGCCGAAGATCGGGAGAAACCCCTGGTAGAAGCCGGAGTAGTTCACGGATTGATTGCGCTCTTTTTCGATTGCCTGAGCTTTCCGATGATTTTCAAGAAGTAATTGTCTAACATTTCTAAGCTGCGTTCAAGAAAACCAGAAAAATTAATCCTGATTGTAGATGGCAATCCTATTGTCTCACTCGACACCGAGTCTATTTGTTTTACGGACGTCTGAGGAATTGTGCACCCCTACGCTTAGGGAAAAATAGGGTAAATTTGCAGACAGGAATGGTGTGCACCGTTCCTCCCTGGGAAAGCACTCACCGCACTTTATTCCTCCCCGCACATTTCTAAGAATTGGTTACTCTGAACATTTAGGAGGAACGCACTCTGCACACTATTCCTGCTACAATGTTTTGAGGAGAAAATATCTCGAAAAAGATGAATTCTCACAGAAATATCTTAGATGTAAATTTCAAAGAAAGTTTCTGTTAGTAAAATAAGGCAGACTTTTATGTTATAAATACATTGAAATTATATATTCCTACGAAATTTTATGCTACCAAAAATAAATTTATATATGTTGAATGATGCAGTGGAATTAAAAAAAATAAAATAGATAATTAAAATGCATTGGCTTTGAATTATAAATTAATTCTAAGTAACATTTACTTTAACCTTTTTAGACCTTTAACCATTTACTTTAATTATAATTTGTCTGTCTAATCTTATAATTTGTCTAGTTAATATTTAAAAAGAATTGCCAGCTTTTAAAATTCCATATTTTTACATGGTGATGCAATTTAGAGAACAATATATTTTTTGCATCCTTTACAATCTTTTTAAATCATTCTACTTTTTCATCTATTTCCTTCATATATATTAAACTGATTACTATCAAATTATGATCTTTTTAATGGAGTATAACAATTTATTAACTATCTTGTGATTGATTGTGACTGATTGTGCCATGATTTTAAAAATATTACCTCACATGCTGTTGAAATTTTCATATTTTTATACTGGAATTCAGTTTCTTGTACTTATTTATTTTATATTATATACAAATTGTTAAGCAACAATAGTAGAGAAATTTTATAAAGAAATGTATGAAATATAATTTATTTTAAAAGTTTATTCAGAAAGAGATGCTACTACACAAAATTTATATATCAGTGATTTTTTTTTTTCAATGTTTGTTTCTATTATATTTACAAATACTGAGATCTGTATTTGTTACTATAATGAATATTTTTTCATGTCAAAATTTTTATTTTCAATACTAAAGAATTGTCGAGAAGAAGAAAAAACATATGAGTCAAATGGAAAGAAATATTTACTGTTGAACAATTTTCATGCACAGGCCCGATTTTCCTATAGGCTAACTAGGCTTCAGCCTGGGGCCCATTCAATTGTTAGCAAATTAGAATTACACTATTCTAAAAACAGTAAACATAACGAAAAATAAGGGAAAAATTCTTCTAATTTACTGTTTTTTTTAAATGTATATTTAGATCGAATCAATTCTGAAATAAAATAACTATTAACATAAAATTTAAATATTTTCTTTTGTGATCTTGATGTTGCTTGAATAAAATTCCATTTTTGGTTTAGTTTAAAACTTAAACTTTAAATGCGAATTATTATGAAATAAATTTATCTGAATTTAATTTTGCTTTAATCTTCAATGTATTGAATATATTTAATTTAATAGAAAATATAAATTTTATTGCATGTTATTTTTTGTATCAAAGATTTTTATTTGAATTTTGTTTCTTTTGTAAATGTTGCGAGTTATGTTTGATTAGTTATTGCTACCAAGTCCTACATATGATGCTGTGAATAAAAAGTCCAAATAAGTGTGTACTCGACTTTTTTTTTATTTATTATCTGTGCCAAATTTTTTACAAAGATTGGTACCAATCCCAACACGATTCATTTAACATATTGATATATATATCAATATATATTTACACCTGTGATATATTATGTTATTTATAAACTTAAAAAAATCATAAGTGGAATAGCCTGGGCCTCTTTTCCATCTAAATCAGTCCTGTTCATTAATAAAAGTGTGCTTAATATTTTATTTTTCTTACACTATTGAAGATTAAGAAAGAATAATTTATTTATTTTCCCCTTATTTGAAAAATTGATAAAAATTTATTTTCCTTACTGGCCATAAATTGATATTCATGTTTACATGTTTTTATTGCAAATTTGATAACAAAATTTCCAGAAAAATTATATTTCTTTAAAGACAAGGGCATGAACATATAGCCTTTTAAATGTTTTCATTCAAAAAAGTAAAAACAAAAATATAGTCAAAAATTTTATAAAAATATCACCAACAGCAGAGTAGTGATAGCAATTATTGCTATTTACAACAATAAATATATATAGTTCTTCTTGCCAACTATTATTTACAAATATCAGAAATTTCACAGAGGTGCCGGAAAGCTTTACCTGCATTTGCGCGATGGATAGAAGGGAAACCCGGAAAAACTCTAACAGGCAGCTGGATTATTGATGCGAGACATGCATACAATAAACTATATCTTTGATTTGCCTGTAAGGATATTCACTAATGTTATTTAAAATAACATTAGTGAATATCCTTTAGGTATATGTCATATACAAGGTAATAAAATAAAATTTTAGTTAGATAGGGATGCATAAATTTAAACTGTTTAAGAGAAGTATACTTAAACGACTTGCACTTACTTTTAAATATTGGGGCCACTTAACTTGCGATTCACTTTGCATAATTGTCAATTTTCGAACCTAATAAATAAAAATTTTTGTTAGGTAAGGATATATTAATAGCAATACGTAACT